>VYZP01067255.1:1842-16152 GCA_013400635.1 Hypocryptadius cinnamomeus
GGGAATGGCCGGGAGCATCCCTCAGAGGGACTTCCTGGAGCATCCCTCAGAGGGAATTCCTGGAGCATCCCCAGAGGGAATGGCAGGGAGCATCCCTCAGAGGGACTTCCTGGAGCATCCCTCAGAGGGAATTCCTGGAGCATCCCCAGAGGGAATTCCCGGGAACATCCCCCAGAGGGAATTCCTGGAACATCCCCAGCGGGAATGGCCGGGAGCATCCCTCAGAGGGAATTCCTGGAGCATCCCTCAGAGGGAATGGCCGGGAGTATCCCTCAGAGGGAATTCCTGGAGCATTCCCAGAGGGAATGGTTGGGAACATCCCCAGAGAGAATTCCAGAAGCATCCCAGAGGGAATGGCCGGTAGCACCCCCAGAGGGAATTCCGGGAGCACCCCCAGAGGGAATACCCAGGAACATCCCCAGAGGGAATTCCCGGGAACATCCCCCAGAGGGAATTCCTGGAGCATCCCCCAGAGAGAATTCCGGGAGCATTCCCAGAGGGGAGGGAAGGCTGCACCGAGAGGCTGCGGTTGAGCCGTGTTTACGCGGAGTGCGGTGATCCAGGGGGACATTCCTGCCTCATCCCACGTGGACACGCTCCTGCTTCCTACCTCGGCCATCCCAGCCCACTCTGGGGGAGGCTCAGCCGAGCTCCTTTTGCTCCTTGTGGTGCTGATTTACAGGTGGGAGAGCTGGGGGTGCTCACCTGGAGAGGAGAAGCTCCAGGGAGAGCTCAGAGCCCCTTGCAGGGCCTAAAGGGGCTCCAGGAGAGCTGGAGAGGGACTGGGGACAAGGCATGGAGGGACAGGACACAGGGAATGGCTCCCACTGCCAGAGGGCAGGGGTGGATGGGATGTTGGGAATTAGGAATTGTTCCCTGGCAGGGTGGGCAGGCCCTGGCACAGGGTGCCCAGAGCAGCTGTGGCTGCCCCTGGATCCCTGGCAGTGCCCAAGCCAGGCTGGACAGGGCTTGGAGCAGCCTGGGACAGTGGGAGGTGTCCCTGCCATGGCAGGGGTGGCACTGGGTGTGGTTTCAGGTCCCTTCCAAGCCAATCCATCCTGGAATTCTTTCTCCTTGGTGAGGAAGCTCCAGGGCGGTCAGGGCAGGATTTCTCTTGGATCCAGGGATGTTCAGGTGCTTTTTTGCCAAGTGCAGCAGCAGCAGAGGGAAGATCCCATCTCCTGCCACCCCTCCAGAGAAGAACTCACCCTGTCAGGTGGACACTGAGTCCCATCCTGATGCTGGAGGATCCCAGGATGCTGAGCTGTGGTTTGGGGTATGCAGGGATACCCCAAACTCTGCCCTGGGTTTCCTGTCCAGGTTCCCAGCGCTGAATTCACCTCTGAACCACAAAGGAGTTCTGCCTATTTTCAACTCCTCAGCTCTCCCTGCTTTGCTGTTCCTGGATTTTCAGCCCTTGGCACTCTCTTTGGAACCACAATCATCTCCCCCAGAAACTCCTGGAAGGTTCAGTGAGGCTTTTCCAGGCTTTCTGCTCTTTATCAAAGAGTCCTGGAAAATTTGGATTGCCACTCCTGGCTGGCTTTTAAATCTTTTACAGACACCTCTTCCTCCCTTCTGTTCTCATCCACCCCAAGTAAAAACTGAAATCAGGCTTGGAAAATTGAAAATTTTATTATTTCTTCAGACCTTCTTTTCTCAATCTCCAGAATTTTGCTGGCACCTGCAGAGCAGAGGAATCCTGGCCTTTTCCTGTTACTGGGATTCATCCATCACCCACTGCCAAGAAAATCCTTTCTCCAGGTTGGGAGGTGTCATTTTTTTTTTCCCATCAGTATTTAATGTTGGATAAATTCCCTTATGCTCTGGGCCTGGAATTTCAGCAGCTCTGGATAGAGGATGCAAGGGAAGCCTTAACTGGTGGATAAGGAAAAGCATTTCCAAGGGTTCAGCTGCATCCTGGGCAGGCAGATTGTCCTCTATCCCTGCTTTTTACTCCTCTGTTCCTGCCTTTTATCCCTCTGCTCCTTCCTTTTATTCCTCTGCCCCAAACCCACTCCATGTTTGTGCTGAGCATCCACTGGGGAGCAAATCCCTGAAACTTTGGGAGGTGAATCCAGGGGGGATCAGGCTCCTTCCCCCCAGGACAAGAGGAATAATCCCCAGGGCAGTTTAGGGTGGATTCCAGGGAGAAATTCTCCACGGAATGGGGAAAGGTTGCCCAGGGCAGGGCTGGAGTCCCCATTCCTGGTGGGATTTGATATCTGTGTGGCACCTGGGGACAGGGATCAGTGGTGGCCTTGGCAGTGCTGGGGCTGGTTGGACTCAGCTTTAAAGGAGTTTTCCAACCTAAACAATTCCAGAAAATAGGGAGCAGAGGAATTCCCTGGAATGAGTTGTTTTGTAGCACGTTCTGGAGACAGAACTTTGGGTTTTGGGGCAGTTTGGACATGTGTTAAATTCATTGAATTAATGGGATCCATGGAATTAAAGTGGGAATGTGGCTCTCCCTGTTCTGCAGCACCTTTGAAGGGAGCAGAGGCTTTTTCTGCTTCATAAAGTAAAAGAGAAAATGAAGCAGCTGTTTAAAACCAGCCCAGTTGTGTTTGAACTCCTCTGTTTGGGGCCTCTGAGCATCACCCCAGGTTCTGCTCTTCCTGCTCCAATTCTGGGTTAGAGGAAATCCCTCTTTCCATCATCTTAATATTCCTTTGGTCTTGGAAAAATGTATCCCAGGCAGCTGCTGGCAGGATTTTGCCTCTTGGGGTGAACCTACCTGAAGGAAAAAGTGATCCAAGAGCAAAAACTCTGGGTTTGGTTTGATAATAAACAAATTAAACTACTCAATGTGGATTTTATTCCTGCCACATCAATAGAAAGAAGGAGAAGAAAGGGGTGGGAATGTTGTGGAATGAGCTTTCCTGGAGTTCTTAGAGGGAAAATAAAAATGTTTTATGTTTTTATTTTATTATAGGGTGTTTGCAGGCATGGTTGGAACAATCTCCTGTGGGGAGTTGAAGGTGGTGGTTGTGGGATTGCAGGTTTGGAACACAGAGGCAGTGTTCTCAAAAGGGAATGGGGATTCAGAGAATTCCAGAATTATTTGGGTTGGGAGGGACCTTAAACCCCATCCAGTGCCACCCCTGCCATGGCAGGGACACCTCCCACTGTCCCAGGCTGCTCCAAGCCCCAGTGTCCAACCTGGCCTTGGGCACTGCCAGGGATCCAGGGGCAGCCACAGCTGCTCTGGGCACCCTGTGCCAGGGCCTGCCCACCCTGCCAGGGGAACAATTCCTAATTCCCAATATCCCACCTAACCCAAATCCTTCCTTTGGACTCTCCCACTTCTTTTTTATGGCCACTTCCTCCATTCCAGGCTGTCCCATCCTTCTGTGGGATCATTTCCCTCCCATCCTATCCTGGGGGGTGCTGAGGCCCTGCAAAGATCCCAGAGCAGCTGTGGCTGTCCCCGGATCCCTGGGAGTGTCCAAGGAATGGCCCAGGGCCATCCATTCTCATGGATCCCAGGACAACCCCAGAAGGAAAGATGTTGCTCCTTTATTGCATCCTTCAGGGTTTCCTGAGAGCAGTAAGAGCCACAAGGGAATTATCCCAAATTTTGGGGGGATCCTTAGGGCCCTTCCAACCCAAGCCTGTGAAAACCCCTTCTAATCTGGAAGTTTCCATGGAGGAAAAGCTGCAGTTGTGGCTCCTGGGACAGTTTGTGTCCCATCTCTGCTTGCTGCAGCCCAGCCCATCCATGGCTGGAGAGCTGGAGACCTCGTCCATTAAATTTGGAGGGAGTTTGGGATGAAACCATTCCCTGGTGGGATCCCAATGGAGCTGAGGGCAGGGGAGCTCCTTCAGCTCCTGCTGGATTCATCCCAGCCTTTCTCAGCCCAGGAAATGATCCCTGAGGTGCTTCTGCAGTGGTTTTAGTGGCAAAAGGGAAAGTGAGGGAAATGCAGTGAAAAATAGGTGGGAAAGGGTTTTTAGGGAGCTGTGAGCTGAGGATGAGGCCTCATTTCAGCAGGAGCACAGAAGAAATGGAACTGAAGCTGTGTTTTATGGGAAAAACAGCAGAGGATAAGCTGTGAATCACCAGTTACTGCTTCCCTGGAAATAATGCTGGGAGTGAGGAAGAAGTGGGAACTGCAGGGGTTTGTATTTCCAAAAGGCTTTGAGTGGGTTTTAACTTCGGGAAGAGCATCCCCTCCTTTCTTTGGCAATTCTCCTGATTCCCATCAGCTCTTGGAAGTGAGTCTCCAGCAAAGACTCCCCCATCAGAGCCTCATTAATACCCCGAGCTAATTATGTTCATTAACAAAGCCCCTGAGCCGAAGCCCTGGAGGCCCCTGTGCTGTCCCCTCAGGTGACAGAGCTGCTGTTACCTGAGGGGACAGCACAGAGGGAGGGGACACAGGTGGGGACAAACCTGCTTCCCATGGAATTCCTGCATAGCCCAGGATGACAACCGCCCCAGGTTTAAACTTCCCAGCCCACGGGGCTCCCTCAGTGATGTCCTAGCAGGAATTCTTCAGGCCTGCCTGACCTTGCTTGGAGGGAATTCTGGTCTGGAAGAGGCTCCCACTGGGATTGGGGTGGGACCAGCAGTTCCAGGTGGAGCAGAGGGGATTTGGGATGCCCTGGGAGGGGAATGGGAGGATTTATGCCCTGCTGGGTTTTGTAGGGTCTTCCCAAGCCAAGGAGCTGCTCTGGGATGAGGAAGAGGAAGAGGAGCTGAGGCTGCTGGCACTGGGCTTGGCAGAGCTGTCACCAGTGGCAGCAGTGGACCAGGTGGCCTGAGGCAGCCTTGGCTGTGGAATGTTTGGAGCCTCCCTGGCCACAGGAGCAGAGCTGGGATCCCAAACCTGGCCCAGGATTTCACTCTGAGCCCCAACTGTGCCTCTGCTCTGGGAACCCTGGGAAAGCTCAGGGGGGTTTCCTGCTCCCAGATAGTTCCAGAAGTCACCTCCACCAGGAGATGGAATCTGGTTGTCCTCAGGGAGCCTCTTTCCCCTTCCCAACACTCCCAGCCTTCACTTGCCTTTGCAGCCCTTTCCTGCCCTCATGGATAACAGATAAAATCCTTTCCCTCCTCCTGTGCCCTGGACCATCCATGGAGAGCCCTTCTCCAGGGGCAAACCCCCTCCAAAATCCCAAATGTCACTATCATATTTTCTGAAAAATTCCTTCACCAGCATTTCTTCTCCTAGGAAGCTGAGAAGCCTCAGAAAAGAATGAAAACAATAATTATCTGATTGCTTTGGAATGTGGTCTGGAGATAATTTACCAACAGGTACATGTTTGATTGATTCCATGTGAACTGTTTTAATTTAATGACCAATCATGGTCCAGCTGTGTCGAGGCTCTGAGGGGTCACGAGTTTTTATTATTCATTCTTGTTAAGCCTTCTGATGTATCCTTTCTCTATAGTTTAGTATAGTTTTAGTATAGCATAATATGATATATGATATGATATGATATAATATAATATAATTATAATATAATATCAGCCTTCTGAGAACATGCAGTCAGATTCATCTCTTCCCTCATCCTGGGAACCTTCACAAAGACCACACCCAAATCCCTCCCAAAATCCCAAATCCCTCCCAAAACACGTGGGAACCTTTGTGGACCCTCAGCATGTCTGGCTGGTGTCAAACTGAGCACAGAAAACTCGGACATGGATCTGTGCTTTCCACCAAAGCTCAGGGATGAGCTCCACTGATCGGGGCTGAGAGAGGATCAGGGAATATCCTGGGCTGGGAGGGACCCACAGGGATCAACCACTCCCAATCCTGGTCCTGCCCAGACACCCCAACAATCCCACCCTGGCCTGGGAGTGTTGTCCAAGCCTTGGGGCCATGGCCATTCCCTGGGAATGATGATCCCTAAGGCCTGAATTAGGGTTTGGGTTCCCTGGTGAGACTTTACTTAGGTTCTCCATGTGGGAGATGAGTTTTGGGAGCCAGGGATGAACAAGGCAGCCCTTGCTCAGGTGTTTGAGCCCTTTGGAACTTTCTCCTTTGTGCCCCAGTTTGTAAATTTCTTGTCTCTTTAGAGGCTTCAATAATTCACATTCCATATGGGGAGAGCTCTGGGATGGTTCTGCTCATGGAAAATAAGGCAGGGATTCAGCCATGTGAAAAAGAGATGGATGGATTTCAGTGGATTTTGGGAAGAAATTGTTCCCTGTGAGGGTAGGGAGGGGCTGGGATGGAATTCCCAGAGCAGCTGTGGCTGCCCCTGGATCCCTGGCAGTGCCCAAGGCCAGGTTGGACATTGGGGCTTGGAGCAGCCTGGGACAGTGGGAGGTGTCCCTGCCATGGCAGGGGTGGCACTGGGTGGGGTTTCAGGTCCTTCCTACCCCAAACTATTCCAGGATTTTAACTCAAACCATTCCAGGATTGGAACCTCTGCAATAACAAACCAAAAGCCCCACATTGGTCCTTGGCTCTCCCTGTCCTGGTGATTCCCCTCCCCAGGGAGGCACTGCAGGAACTCCTGGAGCCCAGTCCTGCTTCAGCATCCCAGAAAATCTCCAGGATTTGCCCCCTGGAGCAGCCACAGGAGTAAGGGATGCCCAGTGCCCCCCAGCCCCTGCAGCCCCAGGTGAGTTCCAGCTGCTGCTCCTGCATCCCCAGGTGAATTCCAGCTGCTGTTTGGTCGTTCCAGCTGGAGGCAGCACAGGAACATTCCCTGGTTCCATCCCTATTTCCACATGGATTCCTCGGCAGCTGCCAATTTCACTCCTAATTTTGGTTTGCTCAGTGAGCAGTAATGGGAAAAATGGATTTTTCTTTAATGAGGCTTTTTGTTATTTATTTGTTAAATTCCCAATAAAACAAACAGCTGGGAGCTCTGCCAGGCTGGAATTGGTTTTCCACTGGATCTCCAGCTTTGCTTGGGCTCCTGGAGGTCATGGAAAAGTGGGAGAGGAATACCAGGAGCTGCAATTCTGTGTCCTGGATGTCTTTATTGTGTGGATGAAGGAACATTTTGGCCTCCACGTGAGGATGGGGGAACAGCTCCCACATTCCCAAACTCTGACCCAGTGTCCACAAACCAAATCCACCCTGGATATTCCACTCCAGCAGATCCTTCCTGGAGTGAATGTGGATCCTCCAAGGCTCCAATAAACCTTTAAAAGACTTTAATTAAAACCCCATCAAGCCTGGGAGGGTCAGTCCTGTTAATGACCCCCAGTGGTGTGTGTGGGGTTTGTTCCCATTGACCTGTGAGGGGACAAGGGACAATTCCAGGTGAGCCCCAGGTCAGCCTCTCCAGGGCTGTCCCAACCTGAGGGAGAAATGGGAGCTTCCTGCTCTTATTTGCATTCAGAAATCTGATTAAAATTAATATTTTACTTAAATAATGCTGGGTTTGAAGGCCACAAGAGCTGTGGGGCTGGCAGCAAATTCCCTCTGGCTTCTATCCCCCTGGAATTGGTCTTTTTGGGTGGAAAACTTGGAAAACTGGAGGTTGTGTGAAAAAATGCTTTTTTTACTTCGGAGAAATCAACTTTATGCACAAAGGCACAACCCCAAAGTTTGAAGGCAGGGAGGATCCTTTGATTCCTCGAAAAAGTTGGATGCAAGGAAAACAAAGGGAAGCAGTTCAAAAACTGGGATGGGGAAGGGCTGGGGAGGGAGATGGGAGCTGTCACCAAACGTCCCCAAATCGGCTCTGATGCCACTCTCTGAGGAATGGCTTTGGAAAGACAAGGAAGGGGGGAAGAAACAGCTCCTTTTATTCAATCCAAACCCATCCTTTGGTCCTGAATGAAGGGAAAACATTTTATATGTCCTGAAGGATGTGAGGAATGTTTGTGTCGGAAAAATCCTTCATCCTCCAGCAGGAGGGAGCAGGGAATTGGGGCTAAACTGGGCCTGGAAAGGGAATTGGTGCTAAACTGGGCCTGGAGAGGGAGTTGGGGCTAAACTGGGCCTGGAGAGGGAATTGGTGCTAAATGAGGCCCAAAAGGGACAGAGATGAGGGCAAAGCTCCCACTTTAGACCAAATCCTTTGGCAAAATAGAAGGGAAGAACATTTCCAAGCCAGAGTACAGAAAAATGGGAATGTTTTGCTCAGAGTGAGGGATCCAGGGAAAAGCAGCTGTTTTGGGAAACATTTGATGCAATCAAACCCTCAGGTTTGTGATAGGAGTAATTGGCACAATTACAGCCCAACCCAAAGAAAACAGAGGGAAGGTGATAAAAGAAAGTGTGGGAGAGACCTGGAAATCCCTCCCCACCACCACCTGCTTGGGGAACCTGGACTTCCCCAGATTTTGGGGGAATTCCCCAGATTTTGGGGGAATTTACACACTGGGAATGTCCCCTCCTTGGGGCACTTGGGTGGTTGTGGGCCCTCAAAATTTTGGTGTCTCTGCCAGGCCACACTACCCCAGCAAGGCTCAGAAATGAGTCCTTGGGATGTGTCCCTGGGATGTGTCCCTGGGATGTGGGGAGCCAATGTGAGACCCTGAACATGGATTTTAAGGATCCTTTTTGTGTTGTCCCTCATTTGTGTTGTTGCTCATTGAGGTGGGGCTGGACCAGGTGCCCTTTAAATGCCCCCTCCAAGCCAAAGCACCCTGGGATTCCGTGGTTTTGGGATTCGGGGATCTCTGGGGATGGGATTCTCCATGTTCCTGACCCTCCTATCCTGCCCTGAGCACCCCCAGGGATGGGGCTGTGCCCAGGCTGGGCTGGGGGCATGGGAGGTTTGGCACATGTTGGGGTGACCTTGGCTGGATGCCACCAAAGCCTCTCAGTCCCCTCTGCAGGACATGGGGAGGAAATCAAAGGAAGAATTCAGGAGCTGAGAGGAAGAAAGGGAGAGATCCCTCCCCGATCCCATCATGGACACAACAGACAGAACTTGGGATATTATCTGAATTTATTCCCAACAGAATCAGAGCAGGAAAAAGAGAAGCAGAATGAATCTTGACACCACCTCCCCACTAGCCCTCTCTCCTTCCTGGGCTCTCCCTCATCCCTCCAGTAGCACAGGGAGATGGGAATGGGGCTCACGGCCAGCTCATCCTATGGCCAGCTCATCCCATGGCCAGCTCATCCCATGGTCAGCTCATCCCATGGCCAGCTCATCCCACGGCCAGCTCATCCCATGGTCACCTCATCCCGTGGTCAGCTCATCCCACGGCCAGCTCATCCCATGGCCAGCTCATCCCATGGCCAGCTCATTCCACGGTCAGCTCATCCCATGGCCAGCTCATCCCATGGCCAGCTCATTCCATGGTCAGCTCATCCCACGGTCAGCTCATCCTATGGCCAGCTCATCCCACGGTCAGCTCATCCCATGGCCAGCTCATCCCATGGTCAGCTCATCCCACGTAGTTCTCACTGCTGCTGCTCAGGGACTGTGCTCAGAGTCCTCTCCCCCTGCCCAGCTCCCTCTTCTCCTCTCTTCTTGTCTGTCTTCCCATTCCCTGGGTCCCTCTCCGCACTCCCCATGTCTCTCTCCCCCCACCTCATTCCCCTTCCTCTTTCCCGTGTCCCTCTTCCCTCTCCCTTTGTCCCTCTCTCCTTCTTCCCATGTCCTGTTTCCACAAGCTCCTGACTGGGACTGGGACTGGGACTGGGACTGGAACTGGGACTGGGACTGGGACTGAGATTGGGACTGGGGTCTAGCAGCATCCAGCACTGGGACTCCCAATCCTCTTCCCAGTTTTTTCCACAACCCTTCCTGAATTTTTCACCCTGGAGTTTGAGGGGATTTTGCACGTTCACAGCTCTCATTCCCTCTGAAGTTATGGATGGGGATCTACAACCTCTGTTCCAGCCTAACAATTCCTGGTTTATTACCAGGATCAATCAAATCAAACCCTGATGGCTTCCAAATGTTCTCCCTCCTCGCTCCTGTTGTTATTTCCTTGTTTTTTATTAGGAGAGACAAGTTCTGGCTCCGGGAGATTTCTCTGCCAGTAAACAATGCCATTAAAAACAAATCAGGAGCCTCATTGTCCGTGGATCTGGCAAATTCCTGCGCTCAGCTCCATGCCTGGCACCGCAGGGTGGGGACAGGGCCAAGGGTGGTACATCCAGGTGGTGTCCAGCAGCTGCTCCTGCTGCCTTTGGGGCTTTTCCCTGGACTTGTGTCCCTGAACCCTGGCCTTGCTGCTCAAACATGACTGTTCTGGCCAGGATGTGGCTCAGGATTTGGGGATGTCACTGTCACCCAGGGGGACTGGACCCATCCTTGTCCTGACTGTAGAGGGGCTGACCTCCCACATTTTGGGGATCCAGGCGCTTCCCTTGGGATTAATTCACCCCTTTTCCACAGGGCTGTTTTCCTCGTGTTCTGGGGATTCAGAGTCTTCCCTTAGGATTCATTCCCCCTTTCCATGCAGATGATCTCCTCACGTTTTGGGGATTTTCTGTTGGGATTCATCTCCTCCTTTTGATGGGGATGATCTTCTCACATTTTGGGGATCCAGGCTCTTCCCTTGGGGTTAATTCCCTCCTTTCATAGATCTGATCTCACATTTTGGAGATCCAGGCCAGATTCCTTTGCTCCAAAGTGCTGCTGATCCCTGTTTAGGGATCTTAAAACTCCTTCCAGCTGGGAGGGATGATGAGCCCAGGATACTCCTCCCACAGCCCCACACCATGTTTGGAGTGTCAGGCACTGGGGGAACTGGGACACTGGGAAAGGATCTGGGGGGGACTTGGACACTGGGAAAGGATCCTGGTCCTCTTCCCAGTCCCTGCTTTTGTGCCTCTCTGCTTATCCAGCCTTTGGGATCTGTCTGATCCCTGTCCCCTTCCTGGAGTCTGATCCCTGTCCCTTTCCCAGTGTCTGATCCCTGTCCCTTTCCCAGTGTCTGATCCCTGTCCCTTTCCCTGTGTCTGATCCCTGTCCCTTTCCCAGTGTCTGATCCCTGTCCCTTTCCCTGTGTTTGATCCCTGTCCCTTTCCCAGTGTCTGATCCCTATCCCCTTCCCCTCTGGATCCCTGCACACAATTCCCTCCTCCCAGGCCCCATTCCCATCCCCATGTGGGAGTTCTCTCCCACAAGGAACCAGGCACAAATTTGGAATATTTAATGTACAGTTTAGCTACAAACTGGGAGCCTCTTAGGAATGTTGTTTCCAGGTCCTGGCAGAGCGTTTTCCAGCCTGGCTGTGAGGGGAGGTCTGGGAATTCTGTGCTGGGAAAAAAGCACTTCCCAGGCTCCTGAATTTTTCATGGGTGCCCCACATGACAAAGTGCTGCTTGTAAATCCATCCATTATCCCTTATTTTCTCATCCATAATTGAATAGCCAAATCCTGTTCTCAGCCAACAAACCAGGAATTTACAGGGACGCTTCCTCCCAGCCCCTGGAGCAGCTCCTTCCTCCTCAGGCTGCTGCTGAGTGGTGACAGGACCCCTTTGGAGGTGGTTTTCCATGGCTGCAGCTGCAGAAATCCCTGTTGGAAGTGGCTGAAGGTGTTCCCGAAGCTCTGTCCTTCTCCCAGATTCTGTTCCCACTGTTCCTGGTTTCTGCCTCCAATCATGGCCTGGGGCTGCTCTTGGACTTTGGTTTTTGTGGATTTTTCCTGCTCCAGGAGCAGCCCTGGCTCAGCTCTATCCAGCCAAGGCAGCCCAGGGTGCTGCCACATTCCTGTCACTGCTGTGCCATGGGAATGGGAACTGGGCACTCCTCGTGTCCCCGAGGTTGGGGCTTGGGTGGGAATTCATGAATGGGCTGAAAGGTGACAAATTCCAGTGCTCCCATTCCTTATTTAGAGAATCCTGATGGAAAAAGGCTCCCTGGGGGGTGGGGCTTGGGAAGATCCTTGCCAAGAAGTGGGATGGAGAATGGAATTCAAACTAGTTCTGTGAAAATTTCAGTTGGAATGGACTTCTGGGATATCCACATTAAAGCGGCTTCCCAGAATGTCAGCCAAGGGTTTAACTGGGAAAATCCAACTGGCCTGAAATCCCAGTGCTCTGGAGGGGCTTGGAGCTGTTCCTGCAGATTCAGGGATTTGGGAGAGATGGGATCCAGTCAGGGTCAGTCCAGAGGGGAGTGAGGAGCAGAGCAATGCCATGAGGTGTTCCCTGGGGGGCTCCTCTCCAGAGTCCTTTATCCCACATTTATTTTGGGATCAGGTTGCTGGGATTTTCCCAGTGGCTGCTTCCATTCTTCTGGACATTCCTGTACCAGCCCCAAACCCTGCCAGGGTTATTCCTGCAGATCCTGCTCATGGAAACAGCCCACGGTGCTCCTGCTCCCACAGCAATGATTTGTGGTTGGATGGTGAAATTCCCAGCTGGAAATTAAGAATTCCAGCCATTAATTACCCTAAGGAGCAAAATCCTCTCAGGAAGCCTCTGGATTACCGATGTCCTCCATGGAATGTGGGAAACCAGGAGAAACCTGCACCCCTGGACTTGGGAAAAATCACTGGGATATTTCCAGGAAGAGCCAAAGGTGGGATCTCCCCATCTGGTCTTGCTCCACTTTGCTCCTCTCCTGACACATTTTCCTGCAGGAAACTGGTGGAAAAAAAGAGGTTTGTACTCTGCAAACCTCCCAGGGCTGCTCCTGAGCTCAGGAAGAGCAGGAACCCTGCGGAGTGTGGAGATGATTCCTTTTAGGAGGCTGGGGGATGTTCCTGCCTGGAATAACAATGGAGATGCTGGGAAATACAGGGAGGAGGGGAGAGAAAAGCTTCTGAGAGTTTAAAACTGGAGTCAGACATGAAGCACATCGACATGGATGTGTTCAGACACAGCCAAGGAAACAGCAACTGTGGCCCCCAGAAATTCCATGAGCTAATGGATCATCACTGAGCTCTTGCAGTGGAGAAGGCAACAAAACCTTCAGAAACCACAAGTGGGAGAGGAACCATTACAAGGATTCCCCTCAGGATGGGGTTGGGGTAGGGATTGGGGTTGGGATTGGGCTGTTTCCACCCAAACTAACACAAAACAAGGACAATTTTCCTGCTAAAAATTCCCGTTAATTGTCTCTAATTGCTGTCCTTGCCGCAGGCTCAGGGGAGGAGCAGGGAGAATGGACCATGGAATGTCCTTCACAGTTGGTGATTCCCAGGAATGATGAAGTGCTGGTCCTTGGAGCATCCCGTGGGATGGAGGAGCCTCTGAATGCTGGGAATGAAGGAGGAATAGGGAGAGGTGCTTGGCTGACCTTGAGGAAGTGGAGGCGACTCCAAGAGCATTTCCTGGGTGTTTCCCTGCTCCTTGTGGGAACACAGCTGTGGGAGCTGGTCAGGGATGTGGTGGGTGGGCCACAAATCCTAGGAATGTGCTCTGGCCTGGGCTCCAGCCCTCTCCATGCCAAGCTGAGCTCTCCCATTCCCCAAAAACACAGCTTCACTTCAGAAATTCCTTCTCAGAGCTGGTTCTGCTCCTGCTTTTCCTCCTGAAGCATTCCCATGGGATTTTCCTCATTGTGCCAGCCCTGGGGCCCTGCTGGGGGATGACCCAGTGCTCCATCCCTGTGGAGCTCCAAGGGAGATTATCCCTTGGGATGGCAATTCCAGCTTTGTTTGATGGATTTGTGGTTGAGGTTGAATTTTCTGAGCTGCAGCTCAGCCAAACCCCCTGGTCAATCCCACTCTGGATTTTCCCACCTTGTCCACTGGATTTTCATCTCCTACGGGGATTCTTTTTTCATTTTTTCCATCAGGATTTTGGGGTTTTTGGGAGCTGATGGTTGGCTGCCATCCCTGCTCCCATCCCTGCTCCCCGCTCCATCCATGGGCAGATCCATCCAACACCAAACAGGGGTGGGATGGACCTACTAGTGCCTTTTCCATTCCTTTCTCTTTTCCTTGGAATGTGCTCCAAGCCGGCATGGGGATAATTACTGCAAATAATGGAGCTTCCCTTTTCCCTGGAAAATCCTGGGGCACTCAGCAGAGCTGGGGCTGTGCTGGGACTTTGAACTTTGGTTGTTTCTTCTCCTGAATCCCCAAATAATCCTCACAGGTTTTCCTGAACATTATAATCTTTTTTTTCTGGAAAAGGAGCCCTTCATCCTGATGAGGTTTGGAATCAAAAATGAAATCTCCTCCCATCTCCATCAGGGCTCAGGGCCCTTTTTCAGGCCCCTCAAACCCTCATCTCTCCCTGAGGCTGTTTCTTAAAATCCCCAGGTCTCTCCCAGTGCTGGAGATGCAGCAGAGCAGCCCCTCAGTGCCTGGATCCAGGGATGAAGCCACTGCTGACACATTTTGGGATGCACTTAGATGGAAATGGATTTTCTTGTTACACTTTGGAGCCAGTTAAAGTGGATGAGTAAAAGAAAAGTTGGAATCCCAGAATCCCAGTCTGGCTTGGGTTGGAAGTAGCCTAAAGATCATTGAATTCCC
>VYZP01067256.1:0-51891 GCA_013400635.1 Hypocryptadius cinnamomeus
AGGGGGGCCGGGAGGGGGGTCAGCCCTGCCTGCCCTGAGCCCCCGCCTGGCTCAACCCCGCCTACCCTGAGCCCTCGCCTGGCCCCAACCTCGCCTGGCCCCAACCTCGCCTGGCCCAGCCCTGCCTGCCCTCAGCCCCTGCCTGTCCTCCCTTGCCTGTCCTCAGCCCCTGCCTGCCCTCAGCCCCTGCCTGTCCCCAACCCTTACCTGTCCCTGGCCGCGTCTGTCCCAGCCCTGCCTGTCCCCAGCCCCTGCCTGTCCCTAGTCCCTGCCTGTGCCTAGTTCTTCTCCCTTTCATAGTTCAGACAGTTACAGTTAAGACTCGGTCCCAGGAAAATAGTTATTGGGTGATAATAAACAATATGTAAAGAGGTAGAAATAAATATTCTCTCCTATGTGGGAGACTTGCAGAAGGCCAGGCACACTCCAGAGCTACCAGTGTCCCCCTCCACTGTCCGAGCAGGATGCAGCAGGACCTGTGTGCCCCCAGCAGCGTGGCTTCCTCGGCACAAAGCCCTTAGGATGGGTCCTTGCAGAGAAGTGGGTGCACTTGGGGGGATTTGAGCAATCTCCTGGGTTTGTGGCTGTGCTTGGAGTGCAAAACCCTTCCCAGGGTGATGGAGCACTGCTCGGTGTCTTGTCTCTTCTCATGTAGTCTTGTGTGTGTGGACAAGAATGTGGCTTCTCCCAAACTCTACGTCCTGGAGCCATGGATTGCTGACCTCTTGGTGAATTACGAGCAAGTGGATGAACGTGAGAATTTCCTGGCTGGGCAGGTGGTGCGGGTAGGTACCCAGAGGGACTGTCCCAAAGTGCTCCAACAGCCTTTCAAATCTGAATTCTGGGAAGTGTGCAGTGGTTCCCAGTTTGGTGGCTGTGGATGTGCAACTCTTCCTCCTCAACATCTCTGATTTTAATTTTTTTTTTGAGGAGGAAAAGCTTGATGTTGTGACCGCCTTCCTGTGAAACTTGTTCCAGGTCTACGAATTAAGAGGTCTTTTTTTTTTTTCCCCTTCTCCAATCTCTTGACAGGTCTTGAGTGACTCGAGTGCAGCTGGCCAGCCTGGGCTCCTCCAGGACGCTGTGGTGCAGGTCTCTGACGGATCCTGCTACATCCGTGTGGTCATTACAGCCGAAGCTCTGCAGGCAGAGGAAAAGTGGGTTCCACCCTGACTTGGCGTGGCTGGGACAGCAGTTCTGCACAGCTGCTGGGAGGAGCTGGGGCTCCTGCCTGGTCTTGTTTCAGGTTGTGTTAAGCTAAAGCAACCTCAGGGTGGGAGGTTGGTGTGAAAGAGCTGCCATGGCAGGAGGGTCAGAACTTGATGGTTTTTAAGGTCCCTTCCAACCCAAATGATCCTATGATTCTATAATGAGGAATTTTGGGACAGTCCCTTAATTCAAGTGGATAGCTGCTTCTTCTATGCTTCCAGGCTCCTCTGAGCAGTGGCCAGAATCTATATTTTCTTCTTTTTTCTCTTAAGAAAGCTGGAATGCCCTTGTTCCAGTGTCTGCTGGTTGGGATGGGCAGGGATCCATGGCAGAAACTGTGATGCCATTAGAAAGGACTGTAGAGCCCTGGGGTTTTGTGGAAGGAGCCAGATCATTAACCATGGTAGCCTGGGCTGCTCCTTCAGTGCTTTCCTCTATTTCCCCATTTGGACACCCTTGAACTGTTGGGGTGCTGGCAGCAGAGAGCCAAGGATAAGCAGCAGAAAGAAGCTGCTCTTAGGCAGGAGTTACTAAGGTATAAGGAGCCCTTGGTGCCTGCTGCTCATGCTGAGACATGTTCCAGAATGCCCCAGTGTGGTTGGCAGAGCTCTTGCAGGAGCCCCACTGTGTGGCAGGGGGGGTCCAGCTCTGTTCTTCAAGGCACTCCTGCTCTGCTCCTTTTCCAGCGCCCACCTGCAGCTCAGGCTTTCCAGCCTTAATTGCAGAATCATTGTCCTGCAGAAGTACACGGTGTGTTTTCAGGACGAGGCCAGGCTGGTAAGTGCTCTGAGGAGTGGAAGCAGCCTGTTCCTTTACCTTGCTGTGCTTCCTGCACTCTTGCCTGCTTCCAGCTGCTCCCAGGAGCTGAAGGCAGGTGATGGGTGGCCTTTCATCTTCATCTGCAGCTCCTGTGGGGTCTGTCGCAGCTGACCTGGGCAGGGATGAGCTCTTGCTGGGGATGGGGTGCATCTTTCCCAGGGTCACGTGGCTGTCACCTCTGCCTGCTGGACAGTTGCAGAAGGCCTGCATGGGCTGGTGGCAGAGCAGCCCACTGTCCCCTTGCAGTGGTTCAGAGGTGTCCCCACAGACTCCCCTGGGCTGGCCCACCCTGGCGTGTGTCTCTTGCAGAGCCATCAGCTGACACAGGAAGACACAAACTCCTGTTTGAAGGGGGGTTGTCCTTTTTGAGGGGACCTTCTCTTAGACTGGAGGGTTGGTGGCAGAGCTGGGTGGGTGTGGGAGTGCTGGCTGGCCCCAAGGAAGGCAGGGGCAGGGGTGGGACTCGGAGGTGCCTTACAGGCTCTGTCCTCCCCACAGGAGGACTGCGAGTTTTACCTCACGGCCCAGCAGTTCATCGTGCTGCCCATGCAGAGGCAGAGGATGGAATCATCTGATGGGTATGGCCCGTGGGATGGGTGGATGGGGGCTGTGCTCAAGGGGACGTCTTCATCTTCCCCAGAGCAGCACTTACCCTGGAAGTCCTGATGTGGCCTGCTTGTGGCAATCCCTTCTGAAGGAGGGATTGTCTTCAAGGCAAAGGAGAGAGGAGATGGGGATTTGGAGGGAATCAGTAACTGGCTTCTCTCTTGCTGCAGGAACCAGGACCCCTCTGTGGTGAAGAAGATAAAGGAGCTCTGGCTGTGAGTATGGGGCTGAGGGATGTATCAGATACCCTGATGTGTGCAGCCACATACTGGGGTTAGAGCAGGCTGGCAAGGGCTGGCACAGGTTATGGCAGCTCCTGGTTAACCTGTGTGACTCCTTGCCCTGGAATGTGGCAGAGTTGAATAGACTGTGAAAAATGAAATTGTGGTGGCACATTGCCAGCCTCTTCCTCTGAGCTAGGAGGAAACACCTGTGGGGAGCTTGTTCCTGCCAGTGGTGGGCAGCACAGCTGCGTGGGTGAGCCCTGCACAGCTCATTCTTCATCCTTGGAGATCCAATACTGGAGATCCTCAGGGCCTTCAATCAGTCCATCTCCAGGGGTGAGGCTTCCTGATGGCTGTTCCTGGCATACTGAGCATGTGGCCAGTGGCCAGATCAGCACCCAGTGGGGGATCCACTACTTTCACAAGCTGCTTCTTCCAATCCAGGGTGCTTGATCTGTGACCAAGAGCTGCATATGTCCCAGCCCTAACCCGCCTTTGTCTTCTCCTTGGTCATTACAGGAGGAATCTTGCTGTGAGGAACGCTCCCAGCTCAGGTAAAGGGTTGTGGAGGGGGCATGCAATGCTATGACTGCCTGGGGGAGGCCTTGGGTTTCCTCAGCTTGGTCCATGTTGGGCAGAGGTAGCACAAACCTGGTCAGATCTCACAAGCATGTATTGCTAAGCCCAAAGCAGGAAGAGATAATGCTGACAGCTAAAGCAGAGTGGGACATTAAATACCTGTGCTCATGCTCCTGGTCCAGGATTTGTGAAGAAAGGAAAGATAGTTTCTAGAAGCAAAGGAAATGCAGAATTGTGGGTGTTCCCACAGGTTTCAGTGTCATGACAGTCACCAAGTCATGCAGCAGGGTAAAAGTGTTTGCAAATGAGGCTTGCCTGAGTTCAGCTGTCTCCTCCACTGATATCTGTGTATTCTTGCTCTAGAGCCCTCTGTCTCTCAGCTGATTGATGCCATAGGACAGAACCAGCTGGAGATTTTGAAGGAAAATGCTGAGGAATGTTTGGATTTATGGAAATCAAAGGAGAAGCCAGGGACAGTGGAGGACGAGGTTCCCATCACCCAGTGGGAGGCAGAGCGCAAGAAGGAGGTCAGTCTGTCTGCTGGGACCAGCTGAGACAGGGCTGTGACAGCTTGGGGTGCTCTGCTGGGTGGGAGAAGGAAGGGAAGGGACAGTGGGCAGAGCTGGAGGTTTGCTGGGGAGGGAGATGGTGTTGGGTTGGCAGGTACAGGTGGACTCCTGCATCTGGAGAGGGACTGCCCAGCAAAAACCTTGTCACATGTCTCATTTCAGCAGGGTGAGGACGTTTTCATGGTCCCAGTCAGTGCCCTGGTGATCCCTCCTGAGGAGGAGGCAGTTGTTTGTGATTCTTCTGAGGCAGTGTCTGCAGGGTACACAGGTAGGCAGTGCAGCACCCAGGCATGTGAAATTAGGGGCTCCCTAGGGTGGGGAGAAGACTTCCCTTGCTCTGGGTGTGCCTCATGCTGGGGATATGACCAACAGTGCCCCTTTCATTGCAGATACAAGCCAAGCAGCTCCTGGAAAGAGTAGTGAAGACAGGACAGTGCCAGGAGAGCCAAGTGTTGTATCTCAAATCAGCTGTGAGTAGCAGAATCTCCAGATCCTGCAATGATTTGTGTTGGAAGGGACCTTAAATTATATCTAGACCCAATCCCTGCCATGAGGAGGGACACATTCCACTAGACCAGGTTGCTCCAAGCCCTGTCCAGTGTAGCCTTCAACACCTTCCAGGGCTGGGGCAGCCACAGCTTCACAGGCAACCTGTGCCAGGGCCTCCCCACCCTCACAGGGAAGAATTTCTTAAAAATATCCAATCTAACCCTGCCCTCTGTCAGTGTGAAGCCATTCCCCTTTGTCCTGCCACTCCATGGCCTTGTCTAAAGTCTTTCTCCAGCCCTCTTGGAGCTTCTTTAGATACTAGAAGGTTCTTGAAGGTCTCCTTAGAGCTTTCAATTCTCTAAGCTGAATAACCCCAACTCTCTCAGCCTGTCTCCATAGCAGCGGTGCTCCAGCCCTTGGATCATCCTCATGGCCTCCTATGAACGCTCCAGATCCCATCCAGCCTTTAGTTTCCTCTACAGTTGGCTCAGCCCATCTCCCTGGATTGAGTGGAGGAGGTACTGGTGTGGCCAGGTCTTTGGGACACCTTGAGCAGGCAGGGGATGGTCCCAATCCTCAAGCTTCTTCAAGCTGCAGCTTTGGTGTATTGTGCTGGGAGCACAAGAAGTAATTTTGATGCCATCACCGAGCACGAGTCTCCTGCCCTGGTGTGGGCTCCTTGCTGGCTCTGGCTCAGCACCACGATGGGTTTTGTCAGCTTACTTGGCTTGGTGTCACCATGCTTTGCTGCAGAGTTACCTGTGGAAGCTCCATGTGGAGGAGGAGCTGAAGGGAAGAACTGTCCTGGACAGTGCAGGGTGTAGGAGAAGGCCTTCGTCATACCTGCCTGCTCTCTGGGCAGTGTCTGCCTCTCCACTGGCTGCTCTGTGAGATCTTGGAAAGGGTCTCACTGGAATACACCACATTTTGGGCTGGAAAGGGCTGCAGAGCTGCCCTCAAGAGCTGTCTCTGAGGTCTTGTGCACAGGGGACCCACAGGGAATGGGCAGCTGCTTTCTTTGCCAAAATCAACCCTCTGGCTTTTTCATTGCAGGTGCTGCATCACCAACCTTGTCAGATAGCCTGGAGGGATCCCTGGACAACCCCTGGAACGGGATGCCCTCGTTGTCTTTGACCCCGAGCTCTTCAGATGGTGAGTCCCCATGTCCCAGGGCATCCAGACTGCCTTCCTGGCAGGAGACAGCTCTACTCTTCTCAGTGGGTGTAGCTCACCCTGGATGCTGGCCGGATTTCCCCTGGCCATAAAGCAGTGCTGTGGTGTTCCCATAGCCCTGGGCCTGCATCATTCCAGCCCTGACACTCTTCCTGTGTGCCGGGGCAGGTCCCACCACCAGCCCCCTGCTCAAATTGACAATGCTTTTCCTCTTACTAGAGAAGACCTTTCAACCTGACTCTCCCCTGAAGACCCAGCAGGATGTGGCTGCTGACAGCAACACCACTGACCTGTTGGAAGTGTGTAGCCAGAGCTCTCCTGAGGGCTCTCCCCAGGGAGGGCCAGCACAGACCTCCTCTCCCTCCCTGCTCCGCTGCTACAGCAATCCCAGTCCAGCAGAGATCAGCACCAGTGAGGCAGCATCAGCTGCAGAGGCAGCCTGGGATGTCCTGCGTGCTGATCAAAGCCCACAGGGATCCAGGGGCTCTCAGGCCACCCTGCCCACTCTTTCTCCAGTTTTTCCAGTCTTGCCCAGCAGCAGCTTGCAATCGCCACCTGGCAGGATTCCTCACAGGGAGCAGGCCTGCTCCAGTAGCACAGCTTCCTCTACAGAAGTGTTGAAGCCTGGACTGGCCCACGCCAGGACAAAGGGAGGAGAGACTGTGGGTGCCAAGAGGAAGCTGGTGGAGGAAGATGAGCAGACCTCCAGTGGGCAGCAGCATCTCCCAGGCACCTCAAAGCGCAGGGGGAGAGGCAGAGGCAAGAGGTTGGTGCTCATGAGCTCACGGGGTGCAAAGAAGAGCAGAAAGGAGACAGGGCTGCAGCGTAGAAAAGAGCTCGAGGAGGAAGAGGAGGAGAAGCAGAAGGAGGAAATGGAGGAGGAGGAGGAGGAAGAGCAAGCATCCCCTGCAAGAGCTGGGCCCAGCTCCAGGCCGGAGCAGTGCAGAGCTCCAGAGCCGGTAAATGCAAAGCAGCTGGTGACGTCCCCTGAGGGCTGGGGGTGCCTGGGGAGGCTCTCTGTGCCCACACCACTGGTGTTCATCCTCAGGATCTTTCCTCACCAGGCTGGTGGGGATGGGAAATTGAATGCAGGTGTCACTGTAGATGGTGGAGGATCTGGGAGCCCTAAGGGAATTATGAGGGAATCATGTAATCACTTAGGCTGGAAAAGAGCTCATGAGATGGAAGTCTAACCGTTCCCCAGCACTGCCAAGCCCACCACTGAACCATTGCCCCAGCTGCCATATCCACAGGTCTTTGAATCCCTCCAGGGATGGTGAAGATGTGGTTTAGCCTTAGCTAAACAATTGGGTGGAAACAAACAATTGCTGGAGCATCTTCTGAGCTATCTGGGTAAAAGCAGAGCAAAAGAACAGAGGGAGAGACACCTCGATCCTAGGCGTTTTCCTGGGATTATTGGGCCCTCAGGCTGCATGGGGCAGCACGCTGGGTGCTGTGGCTGGAGCAGACCCATCTCACCCTCCCCTTTGCTTTTGTAGTTGGTGGAGAGACCACCCCAGTACCAGTACGAGGCACCGAGCCCCGAGCTCTGCCAGCAGGTACAGTCTATCAGGTCAGTGCCATATCAGCCATGGGCTCATGGCTGTCCCTTGCTCCTGCAGTGGGACTCACATGCCTATAGTGAGTCCCCAACCTCTGCCCTACCCCTTGTCACCAGCTGCCCCAGTGGTGTGTCCACAGCTGGGTTTCTTCTCACGCTGGCTCCTCCTGTCTGGTTTCTCAGGATCTCAAAGGCAATGCTGAAGTGGGCATGCTGGATACTGGCTGAGGAGGAGGACTCCTGAGCTGAAGATTATCCTATACTGAGCCCATCCCATCTTTTGTTCCTTTGTTTCTTCAATGGGTTTGTCAAAACACTGGGAAGAGTGGTTGAGGGAGGGATGTGGGAATACCAGAAGCTCTGTGCCCCAGGAGAGGGCTGGCCTGGCTGCAGAAACCCTGGTTCCAGGGGTGCTGGCACATGACCTGTTGAAAGCCAATACCCTCAGTGCCAAGAGGGGAGAAAAGCATTCATTCAGGCATGCCTATATGTGAGCCAGCATCCCTCTCCCACCTCTTCATCCTTTTCAAATGCCTTGTCCCAGCAAGTGGGGACAAGAGGTGACCCAGTGCCACCATAGCAGCAATGGCAGAGGCCCCACAAGCTGATCCTGCTCCGAAGGTACCCCAGGAGCTTGGATGGTTTATTGAATAAGTTTAGGTAGGGTCCTGCACTGTTTATTACAAAAAATATCCCGCAGGGTTATGCTGTAGAAATTAAAAATTGTATATTTTTTAAATACACAGCTCTTGTATTAAAAAACAAAACAAAACAAAAAAAACCCAAAACAAAGCAAGATGCTTGTCGTAAACATCCGTGTGAGGAACGCGTTTGGTCCGGAGCAGAGGGCAGCACAGGAGAAAGCCACTGGGGTGTCAGGATCACGCTGGTGCCTCGGGGAGCTGCGGGGATGGAGCTGCGTGCTGAAAGGCGGTGGGTCGTGGTCCCGCTGATGGAAGCCTGCGTCTGGCGGGGGCTGGAGAGAGCAGTACCCCATGGGGTCAGGAGCTGGAGTGGTGGAAGTGCCTTGGGAACGCTTCCTAAAAATAGCTGGCTGCCTAAAATCACCGGCTCCCCCGCTGCAGCCCACAGCGACAGAGGGCACTGGGGACTGCAACACCACTGGATGCATCCTGCAGGCTCTGACAGTCCCTGGGCATCCTGGGCAACGCTGGTGGCCCGGCTGTCCCCATGGCGAAAATTGGGCGATGCCATCATTGGCAATCCACGCCAGCCTGGTGCCCCGTCTATCCTCTCTGCACCCCAGCTGCCAAGCACCCCGGCACGGCGCACTTGCTTGCAGGGTTTTATTGGGAACAGCGTGGTGACATGCAGGGGCTTCACTGTCCCAGAGCCGGCTCCTCCTGGCCCGGCACTGGGCATCTTTGGTCTACGGCAGCTGAGTCTTGTGCATTCCCAACAGTTTGTGCCAGGGCTTGCGGCTGCTCGCCCTCAGTGCCTGTGCCAGCCTGCGGCTCCTCCAGCCCGGCACGGGGCCAGTCCTGCAGCGTGGCACCTACAGAGGTCACAGGTGCTGGTGTAAGCATGGGGGGACCCTTGGTACCCCAACACCTGCTTTAGCAGGGAGGGGAACATCTCACCTTCAGCGTCCGAGGTTGGTCCAGGCTCACCCTCCATCTCTGAGAGGGACTCGTGCTTGGTCCTGTGCCTGAGCACAGGCGAACGCCGCAGACGCAGGGGAACGGTGCCCACTGGGGGAAACACAACCCAGCCCCGTGTTAGGGTGGGGCAGTGGCCTGGCTCCTGCTGGAACTGATCCCAGTGCTGAATTCCCCTTGGGAACTTCCCAGTGTGGCTGTGCCATTGTCTATCACCCACAGCTGGGAGAGGCAGCACCAGCACGCACGTGGAACACCACCACCCACCTCTGTTGGTGTTAGGTGCAAGGAGGGCTTGGGGACACCCAACTTACTTCCCAGCTCCGCCGGGCACTCGGGCTCCCTGAGCTGCTCCTCATGGACGGACAGTGCTCGGCGGCTGGTCCCCCGTGGCGCTGCCAGCCGTGCCATCAGCCGGTTGTCTGTGTAAGCAATGGGGAGATGCCATTGGAGGACAGCCCACAGCACCCCACTTAGCAGGCCCCAGCAGCACCCAGCACGTGCTTGGCTCCCTGCTGCCCTCCATTCCCAAGGGCTCCAAGAACAGGCCAGCAGTGGAATGAGGCACCCATGGGCACCTCGTGCATCCCTACCTTCAGTATTGGGCGGTGTGGGCAGGGTGGGCAGGGTGCCAGCACCCACCTCCCCACCATGGCTGACCCTCCGTGGCAGTGCCACCGGCACGTTCCTGCCCAGCCGTGGCAGGCTGCTGCTCCAGCCCTCCCGGCCCCCGGGCTCCGGCAGCCCGCTGGGCTCTGCTAGGGTGAAGGAGCGCCGGGGCTGGTCGGAGCTGGTGGCCGGTGGCTCAGCGGGCAGCTGCCTTCCCAGGGCTTTCCAGGCTGGCCGGAGCTCGGCGCTGGGCTCCATCCTGGCGGCTGGGCTGCGGAAGGGTGCGTCTGTGGGGCAGGCAGGATGGAGCTGTGGGCGTCCAGAAGTGACAGCCCTAGGGATGGTTCTTGGTGATGGGAACCAGCCTGCAGTCAGCCCAGGGACTGGGCAGTGGGGTGGTGTCCATCTGCCAATGCCAGGGATGGGCACCCATGGGTGTAGGGCACCCTCCCGCACGTGGAACTCTGCCCATATGCCTATGCCCACCAGTCCCTGTTGGCTCCAGTCCCCATGCTTGGTGCTAGGAGAGGGGATAAAGCCCTCTGCCCCAGGGGCTGGTGTGACCCCCCAGCATGCACTGGTGACCCACCTGTGGACACAGAGTGTGTGCGGGCCTTCAGGGATGGGGGCGAGTCCGCAGAGCTGTCTACGATGTCCCCTGCAAGCACAAGCCACCGGCCAGCATCAGTGAGCTGGGGTCTGCCCAGTGCCACCAGCACCCAACAAGGGAAAGATGTAGCGGGACCCACAGCTGTGAGTCCAAGGGGGCCTGCCCATGGCCACCCATGGGTACCCAGCTGGGTGGGGGTCAGGGTGGGGATGGAGCAGCCCCTCACCATCTGAGCCGGCTTTCTTGATCTCGCTGTCTTTGCTCTGCAAGGAGGAAAAAACTGGTGAGGGGGGTGTCAGGGAGGCAGTGCCCACAGAGACAATGGGTGCAGAGGGCACAGTGCTGCTGCCAGGCTCTGATGTGGCTGCAAGGAATGGGTGCATGCCAGGAAAGGAGGGACAGACTGACAGACACCATGCAGTGTATAGGAATTCACCCCTTGCAGAGGGTTAGGTGACAGGGCGGAGGCTATGGGCAGTGGCAGCACACAGCTGGGTGCTGCCATTGCCAGTGGGGAGATGTCCCCACTCTATGGACCACCATCTCCTACCACCCTGGAGGGGCAGGGTTCACCCCAGAAATGGAACCAGTCCCCACCTGCTGCTTCTTGCTGTCAGCAGCCGGGCCCTTGGTGACGCCGATGCGATGGAGCATGACCTGCATGCGCTGCTCGAAGGAGCTGGACAACTCCCCCTCGCTCTTCTCCAGGTGCCTCTTCTGCAGGAGAGACACAAGCCTGCCAGGAACATGGACCCACCACAGCACCTGTGGCACCCACACTCCTGCCTGTGGGGTACCCACATTCCCTACCCCAGCCATGCTGCCAGAAGATGGTGACATGGACACGACCCAGTGGGGAAATCCCCAGCTATCACTCCAGTGTCTCCGCATCCCCTGGTAACCCCACCAGCATCCATGGATGGGAGCAGCACCCACCAGGTGAGCTGAACAGTGGTGGTGGCTTGGTGACTGTGACACTGCTTACCTTGTCATGCCTGACCCCCAGCGCATCCTCGTCCTCCCCGGACAGCAAGATGAGTGACTGGGATTTGCCCTCCCGAGAGTACTTGGGCCGGATCCTCCGGGCGGAATCAGGAGTCTGGCAGTGCTCAGGCTCTGCTTGGGGCTCGGCAGAGAGCCCCCCCTCCTCCGATTTACTCAGGGGCTTCCCTGACTCGCCTGCCTTGCTGGGGGCTCGTAAAATGTCACTGAGCATCGAGCGCCTGCTCCTAGGGGCGGTGGGAGCACCCTCGGGCTCCTTCTCACACCTTGAGCCCCGGCTGGATTTGGGTTTCTTGAAGGCAAAAAAATTCCCAATTTTCTTCTTGAGGGTGCGGGAACCAGAGGGAGCCAGAGGGGCTGATCCCGGGCAGGTCTCCGGAGTCGTGGGGCTGGGGAGAGATGAAGCATTGGAAAAGGTGAGTTCCAGGCTGCCAAGAGGTAAGGGATCAGGTTTTTCACCCTGCCCACCCTAAAGGGATGGATCCAGACCCTGGACACTCCAGCTGAGATGGCAGTGTCCTGGCAAGGGCACCCATTCCCAGCACGGTTCCCCTGGGTGCTGCTTCATGGCCTCCCCACTGTGGAACAGACTCCATGGCCACATCTGGCACACCATGGCTGCCATCCCATTCCTCTTGCCCCAGCCTTGCCCTTGGCAACACCCCTGGGTGTGCTGCTTCCCCAGCATCCCCTTCGCACTGGAACCAGCAGTGTTTGCAGGGAGGCTGCTGGAATCTGGGGACGGGTGTGTGCTGGGCAGGTGAGGGGCCCTGAGCAGCCCCGGGCTTACGGCAGTGTTTCTGTGATGAGCCTCTTGGCAAAGAAGTCCTCCAGCCCCTCGTCCACGCGGGTGATGCTCCTGTCCTCGCTGTTCTCACAGGCCACGGGCTGCACCTGTGAGGGAGAGCTGCTGTCAGCCCAGCACAGGCCAAAGGTGCCCCCGGGCATGAAGGTGTGTCTGTCACCCACCCCTGGGCACGAACAAGTGGGTGCCCCTGCAGGATGGGTGCTGGCACGCTCCATCTCGTACCCAGCATTAAAGCCAAACCATGGTGTTATCAGCTGATCCCAGCTCTAATCCTGCTCCCTCCCTTCAGCACTGGGAGCTCCAGGCAGCCCCAGGCTCCTTCCAACCCCTTGCCCAGCACAGTGGCTAAGGTGTGGCACTTGTACTGTGGGAGAAGCCTTTGGAAGGGACGCCTCCTCCATCTGAGCTCCAAGAAAGGGACCCTCTGCTGCTGGTGGGTGATGGAGCAGGTGACCTGCAAGGACCCACATCTGCATCCTTCAGATGTTTCTAGTCCAACCTTGGAGTGCCACCACAGCCTGCCTGACAGCCACCGGCTCCATCCCCATAACAAAGTGGTCCACACCATGGCCAAGCCTTCCTCCATGGCACCTTCCTCTCCCTGGCATGTGCCACTGCATCAGTGGCATCCTATCGATGAGAGGGAGGCGGTTCCCCATTGGTGGCATTTCAATCCATAACGACTTTTCATTACGGCTGGATTGATGCCGCTCAGGAGCCGTTCCAGCCATCTGAGATCTGCTCTCCCTGTCATATCACATCCATCAAAGCCTGTCCTTGCTCAAGTCTTGGCCCACCCTGGGTGCCAGGCATGCCTGTCCCACTGCAGGCGATGGCCCCCTGGCCCTGCCAACCTCCAGAACCCACTCTGCCCATGGGACACAGCTCCTGCCTCCCCTCCGGCCCTGTGCCAGCCCTGATCCCACCAAGATCCAAGGGCAAGCATCACCACAGCCGTGCAAGCCAGGGCTTTCCAGCAAGCAAAAGGATCCGGCTGCATCACGGTGGCATGGGGATGAGGTGATGCCAGCAGGATCCAGCCCCAGGGACAGTGATGGAGCTGTACTCGCCACTGACTGCACCCAAAAGTTACTTTTCCTTCGGGAAGGGGGGTGCAAAGGCAGGATCCCCATCCAGTCTCCAGCTGGAGGGGGGGAGCACAACCCACCTCATCACGGCTGGCAGAGACCCACCAGCATCACCGGGAGCCGTGGTGGCCACCAGTGCTTCAGGGATGATGGATTTTGGATAAGGGTGAGCAAAAGGAGCTCAGGAGGGAGGCAGCTGGAGCCATTGCCGAACACATCGCTGGCCCTCTGCACCCAAACTCTGCAGGGTTTTTTATTCCTCTCCTGGCTCCCACCGCTCAGTATCTCTCAGTGGGGAGCAGGAAAGAGGATGGATGATTCCCCTCGCCCCCCCCAGCCCCCTTGCCCATCCTTTCAGGCTGCCCCCTGAGGAGGAGGAGGCTCCGGCAGCAGCTGAAATGCAGAATAATAAACCCACCGCGTCTTTGCGCATCTTATTTTCCTGCCTTGCAACAAATACTGACCGCAATAATTCACCCAAGCGGAAAAAAAAATGGGAAAAACACCCCGAATACACCCCACCTCCCTTGCCAGCCGTGCCCCCACCCTTACATTCGGCTTGCTGGGCGGCTGCTTGTGCCGGCGGTTGGGCCGGGGCCTGGCTTTGGTGCAATGCTCCAGCTTCTCGCCGGCGGTCGGCAGGTCCATAAGGAATCCGGTGGCGGTGGCAGGCTGCGTGGCGGGGAGCGAGCCGCTCGCAGGCTCAGCATCCTTTGTGGAGGCAGGGCGTGCCGGCGGCGCGGCGGGGCTGAGTGACGGCGGCGCCCGGTGAGCTCGGAGCCCGCTGGCGTCTCGACCCGCTGCCGGCTCCAGCTCCGAGACACCTACAAGAGGCGAGAGGGTCCCTGTTGATACCCGCCCTCGCCAGGCCTCCCCATCATCATCATCATCATCGCCATCATCATCATCACCGGCGCCGTCACCTTCGCCCACGCGCGGAGGGTCAGCGAGCGGGGCACCGGCTCCGCCGCGGGGCGGGAGCGTGGCCGTGCCCGCCTGGAGCGTGCGTGGCGGCTTTGCGGAGCAGCCTGGGATGGATCCTGCCTCCGCCGCTGGAGGTTTGCGTGCGGGGGATGATGCTGTGGGGGGATTGTGGGGGGATGCTGAGACAGGGGCCGAGCCGAGCCCCGCAGCCAGCCAGCCCTGAGACCTGCGGCAGGCAGCAGTGGAACGGCACAAACTCTGCCAGCAGTGAGCAGCACTCACAAACATTCCCGTTTTGCTCTACAGGCAGCTCCTCACCCCCCACAAGTACCCTCTGGATGGGCGGCAGGGTGCTGTGGGCTCAGGGATCCCCTGGGGACACAGGGGTGCTGCATGAGCTCTGCTTCAGCCAAAGCAGAGTGACCCATCAGCTGCTCCTTGTCTGTGCCCCCCCTGAGATTCACTCCCCCTCAGGCTGGTGGGGACAACACCAGCAGCAAGGGAAACCCATGGGCAATGTCTTCTCCCCAAGGTTGTTGGGTGAGTGGGTGATGTCTGTGTCCAGGGTGGCCGTGGGAGATACCATGGCACCCACATTTACAGACAAACCTCCTACCCCTGGCTGGCTCTGTGGGGAGGGAGTTCGGGGCATTTACTCCACTGCCTGAGGACACTGAGCCAGCTGAGGCCCAAAACGAGCACAAGAGCAAGGTCAAGGTGAGCTTCCCCCACAGACCCCACCACAGCACTGGGAGAGGCTCTCTGAAGGTTCCAGACCCTGCTGCCCTCAGCCCATGACCACGGCGGGCTCAGACCATGAGGCTCCCCCATTGCTGCTGCGAGCCCCCCGCCCCTGCCGTGCCCTGTGGAGGCAGCACGGTGCCCACAGAGCCACAGCAGAGGGACAGCTCCACGGTGACCTTACTTCTCACAGTTGGTGTGGGCCGAATGCTCCTGAAGTGCTTGTTTCTCCTCCGCAGGGCCATCTTGTACTGCAGGGAGAGAGGAATGGTGGCAGCTCCGGCATGGACAGGCTGGCCGTGCCAAGACACATCCCATGGCAGCCAGAGCCAGCCAGGCTTCACCCAGTGATGGGTGCAATCCCCCATCACCCCTAGGCTCCCAGGGCTGCACCCCTTCATCTTCTCCCAGCTCCAAAACCACCCACGGTGCTGGATTGGATACTCCCCCATCCAGAACCATGCACTACGCTGGATCCCAGGTCCCAGAGCAGCAACAGCAGGACAAGGTACGGGCAGCCGGGCCGCCACAAGGACACGTTCCGGTGCCAGCAGCACGGCCTGGCAGGCGGATGGTCCCATTTCCAGCACTAATTGCCTTAGCACTACCCTGGGGGGAGCCGGGGGGTGCGTGCACCCGGAGAGGCTGTGGTTAAGCCCGGCGTCATCCGGTAAGGCGGATAAAGGGCGGCTATACCGCGGGCATCACGCGGCGGCAGTGGGTCCGGACCCTACCTCCTCTGCAGCGAGGTCCGGAGGATTCCTGCCCCTCGCCAGCGCGGTGGCATCGTCCTCAGCCGACTCCGGCAGCAGCACCAGGAGGTCGAGCCCCTGCTTGGAGAGGCTCTCTGCCTAAAACCATTAGGAAGCGCTTAAATTATCCCAGGGGCTGAAGCGTGCTCGGCTGCCCTGTGTGCTCTGCGCTGCTCTGCTCCCTACCCACGGCTGGGATTTGTGAGCGGATTTAGGCCTGATTAGCTGGTGTCCAGCCCAGCGCAGCTGCCCTGCTGCAGGCGTGGCCGGTGCCCGGCGTCACCCCAGCACACGGCAGCAGCGCTGGGACTTTGCTCAGGGTGTCAATATTGCTGTGACCACACTGGGAGAGGATTTCTTGGGAGGAAAACCAGCCTGGATGGGAGTTGTCCTGCTTCCCAGACTACAAATTCATGGTCACAGCATTGGTGTCCAGGTACCTGGCCAATGCTGGGGTATCCAGACCCCCATCCTGGATCCCAGACCCACATCCCCATCCTGCAGGTGCAGGCAGCCCCCAGCACTCACCAGTTTGCACTGGGCAATGGTCAGGTCTTCCAGCACAGCATCCACGATGCAGTCGGCTACAGCGGCTGTGACGGACAGCTTGATTTCACTGGGAGCAGAAAGAGGGTGCTCAGGGCCAGCACCCACCAGCCCTGCAAGCCATGGGGCCATCTCCCCAGGGAGGGCTTTGCTGAGGAGATGGATGCTTGGCTGTGGCACACAGAGGGGCTCCCAGGACATGCCCATGAGCTGCAGCTTGCTGGGTCTGTGCTGCCAGGGCAGGAATGGGAATAGGCACTGGCTGAGATGGAGAATGCCAAATGCATCCCATTGCTGATGGTCAGGGCCAGCCAAGGGGATGTGTCTCAAGAACATCATCACCCCACAGGTTTCCCCAGCACCCTAGGGATTCATCCAAAGTGGATCCAAACAGGAAGCAAAGCTACAGCTGGAAAACACAGCAGCAGAACCCTGCACACCTCTACCACAATGTGGGGAGAGGAGAAATTCCTAGAGAGCCCCCAGAATGCTCCTCTGGCCCCAGGGGTCAGTGCCAGTGCCTGAGCGAGAAGGAAGAACAGCCCATCACCCACTTCAGCTTGCTGAAGACATCAGTGACCATCTGGTCCAGGACAGTGCTGAGGCTGAGGTGGTCCTGGAGGCAGATCCGCTCCGACATGGCATTGACCAGCTGATCCCTGACCCCGCTCTTCTGCACCACCGCTGGGCACAGGCCGTGGGCCGCGTCCAGCACCGCCTGCATGATTGCCTGAAGTTCGGGCAGGAAAGGAAGGTTTCAGTTTCTTTTCTATCAGGATGCACATGGCTTTCAGTAGATACCATTCACCTTAACCTTGGGCCAAGGCTGATGAACATCCCGTGCTGCCCATGGGTGCCCACCTGGATTTCCCGGCTGCAGGTCTGTGATGCTTCCTCCGTGAGACACTCCAGCTTGTGCTGCAGCTTGCCATTCTGGTAGGGGGTGTTTCCCACCTCATACAAGAGGGGCAGGATCTGACATAGGAAGAGAGATGGTGTGGATCATCCCGTGTCACCTCATCTTCTCTTCCTATATTTCCATGCACAGCCTGCACCCATGGCTCTCCCATGGAAGAGCATCACCTGCATCAGCTGGGGAGACCCAGTGATCTTTTGGCTTTGCTGGACCAGGTTTGGTCATTCTCGTCCCTCACAGTCCCTGAGTGCCCTCAATTTCTCCCTGCCACCCACTGACTCTACTTCCCCTCTTGCAACCCTCTACACTGCTTGCTGTATCAGGGAGATCCTTAACCAACCCTTTCACCACTTTTCCAACATCAGTACTGTCTTCTTAAACCCTGTCTCTGCCAGATTAAGTAGCCAGGGGGGTGGCAGAGAGGTGGAGGAAAGGAGGTGGTTTGAAGAGAAGCAGAGGAGGAGGAGGAGGAAAAGGTGCAGTGGGGAGAGAGAACCAAGACCAGGAGGATCAAACCAGCTCTGACAGAGTCAGGAGCTGCCAAGCCAACATGACAGATTTTGTTATGGGCTGATGGAGCATTCTCATTGCTGAGGTGGGATGAAGGTGCCCCAGGGATTCAGGGATGTTTCTCACCATTGTGGGCCTGTGGGTTGCAGGGTGTTCTCAAAGCTGGAGCACCCATCTCTCCCAAGGAGGGACGTGTGAGCATGGGATGCCAGAGGAAGAGGGGTTGTAACCCTGTGGGGGGTGTGCACACAGCTGTGTGTCTCTGGGGCAAGGGGACTAAGAACATTTTAATCTTTGTTCTGGAAGGGAATTCAGAAATTCTCAGCTGTTCTTTAATGTTTGCAAGTGCTCGGTGCTGTGCGTCTGTTGCATCGACATTCTGGAATTCCCTGACTGCTGGTAAATGATGTCATTGACTAATCAATGCCCTGCTTCGATCCCAAATGGATGCTGGGTGAGCTGAGGGGGTTTCCCACCCTGTGGACTCACACTGACGGAGAGGTTGGCATTCCTGATGGCCTCCTCGGCACAGAGGATGTCCTTCTCCACCTCCCTGCCCGTGCAGGTGCTCAGGATGTCGACGTGCTTCTGCACACTCAGGCAGATCTCATTCACCATCTGGAGCACAGAGAGGCTGTGTCATGTGCCAGTGCTGGGGCAGCACTGCCAGTTCCCCTCCTTGCTGTGACTTTCCCAGAGAAGATTGTGCTTGGAGGGAGCAGAGGCAGGTTACAGCCTCCAAGATCATCCCTGTCTAATAACCAGGGATGCCACACAGCAGGGATGTGCTGGCAGGAGTGCACAGGGGGCAGGAACACACTGTATAGGTTAGTGTAGCAGCAAGTTATCTCAGCAGTGCATATGCATGAAATGCATGGATGCAACCAGAAGGATTCCAGGAGATCTGCTTTCCACCCGCCCCCACCCTCACCACAGAATCATGACATGGTTTGGGTTGGAAGGGATCTTAAAGGTCCTCCTATTCCAACCTCCCTGCCATGGTCAGGGACACCTTCCACTAGACCAGGTTGCTCCAAGCCCAACCTCGGTTTGAACACTTCCAGAGATTGGGCATCCACAATTTCTATAAGCAACCCGTTCCATCCCTGAATCTGCTCTTCCTTCCACTCAGGAAAGGTTACAAGGGTGTTTTGCTGCTTGCAAGAGCTCACATGAGCAAGCCAGGGTCGTTTGGGGCAGGGGAGGAGCAGCCCCATGCAGTAATTTGTCCATCAAACCTGCTCAGAAGAGGTGGTGAGGATGCCCTGCTGCAGCCGGAAGGTCTGCGCCGGCAGCGTTTGCCGCAGCTGGTTCCTCGTCAGGCAGGACTGGAGCTGCAAAGGCAAGAGGCCATGAGCAGTGATGGTGGCACCTGGCCCTGTGCTCCAGCCCACTTCCCCCCACCTTGTGCACGGCCTCCTCCGTCCTCTCGGGGCTGCTGCGGTAGGCCTGCGCCACGTCGCTCATCGGCAGCGGCATCGACTTGAGCGTGTAATTCCTGTGAGGCAGAGTGGGGTCAGCAGGAGCTGCTGCACCCAGGGCTCACCCCCCTGCTCGTGTCCCCATGGGCATGACACAGGCTCAGAGCCCACCCAACAGCAGCCTGGATGTTGTGCTGAGGTCCAGCCCTGGAGATAGGGATGGCCAAAGTCTGGCCCTCAGCAGATCCTGATGGAGTGGCAGTGACCACCTGCCCAGGCTCACCATGCACCCCTCTTTCTTCAGATCTCTGGAGATCTGCACAGCCAAACACCAGGCAGGGTGGTGGGTGTGCTCAGCAGGTGAACAAACTCTACCCATGTGTCACGGGCAGGGAGGAGAGGAGCACCACATCACCACCAGCAGCAGAGCACCCCGTGCTCACTGGGGGCTCCTTGGGGGACATGAGGCTGTGCTGGTTGGGATGCAGAGCCCAGAGGAGCCCCTGAGATTGGTAATGAGGGTGTCATCACTAAATGGGTGTCAGGTTGCTTTCCTGGTTGCAAGGCCAGAGCTGTGGACCAGCTCCCTTGAGACATGTATGAAACTGTGTGATGTCCAGGGGAAAAAAGGCCCTGGGGACAGTGACATGCTGGTGACAGAGGCTCTTTTGCATGGCAATAACAAGCCAGGAGGACCAAGAGGCTCCTTCCTTACCTCTCCAAAGCCTGAGCCACCTCTAGGAGCCCATGGGCAGTTGTGTTGTTCCTGTCCCAAACCACAGTCCTGCAAAAAGAAGGACCTGGGTGAGCCCTGCCCACACTCACACCACCCTGAGGTGAGTGCTAGCAAGAGTCAGCCCAAGGCTGACCTCAGGCATCAGAGAGCCTGAAAGTGGGGTTAAAAATTACAATTTTCAGTATCCAAAACCTAAACTTGGACTTTGCAAGGAGCTATAAGTTAGGTGGGTGCCTGGAGGGAGTGAAGGGCTGGGAGGACACATTGAGGCACCATCCTGCAGGCAGGGACAGACGTCTCCAGAGGAACAGCCCTGGCTGAACACCATCTTTGTCCTCTGCAGACACCCCTGCTTTGGCTTTGTGTACACAATGGGGTCAAAAATAGTGTTTTAGGAACTGATGGCAGAGCATGAGGCGAGGGCAGTGACCACAAAGGTCTGTCTGCAGCATGCTGGGCTGGACAGGAGCCTGGAAAAGAGGTGGCAAGCACCAGGGCAGGGATAGAGCTGCTCTCTTGTCCTTCATGTGTTCCTGCCAGCACTGCCAGATGACTGCCATGGGTGCAAAATGCAGTCATAGCATCCGACCTTGTACCAGGAGTGGTCCAGGACCACATCCATGGCCATCAGGAGCTGTGACAAAACTCCTCTGATGGCATCAGCATCACAACCATCACATCAGGGCCACCCAGCACAGAGTCACCCTCAGGGTGTTATAGAGCTGCTGCTACCTGAGCTTGGTGTTGATCTGCAGGGCCTTGGCGAGCATCTTGGCCCCCGTGTCCCCCATGGCGTTGCCACTGATGTCCAGGGACACCAGGCTGGTGTTGCTGCCCAGGGCACTCAGCAGGACGTTGGTTCCCAGTTTGAGGCGCGATTCAGCCACAGACAGTGACTGGAGAGGCTAGGAAAGGGACAAGGAGGGGGACAGGTGGGCAGGACATGTCAAGGTGCTTGTCACCCTTCAGACACAGCCTCCACCCCTGTGCAGCAGCCTCTGGGCTGGTGCTGGTTTTGGAGAGAACAAGTGATACTGAACCCCGAGAAACAGAAGGGCAGTGACTGCTTAGACAGGCTGGATTTAGCTCAGATGCCCGGCAGGCAGTGAGGAGAAAAGAGAGTTTTTTGGGAAAGCTGTGCTGAATGCAGGTTACAAGTGTCTCCTCCATGACTTTAGCCAGATACAGGCTTCCATTTTCCCAGATTTCCTACTTCTCTGTCTGAGCTTCTGCTTCAGACTGAGGAAAAATAAAAGCAGAAGGAGCTGAATAGCAGTGGGAGAGAGGGAGGATTGCTCCCAGCCTGTGCAGGAGGGATCTGGATGGCAGCCCTGCATGGAGACTGCACAGTGGTGGCTGAGGGTGACCAGGAGCATGGATGGGATGGTTCTGGTGGCTGAGGGCAAGCTGCACTTACACAATCCTCCTCCTGGGTGAGCTGGACAATGCGGTGCAGGACATCCAACAGACCCTCCCTGCAGGAGAGGTGGTGGGTGTGAGGGGGTTACTTGTGCATGCCCTGGGGCCACAGAGGCAGAGCTCTGTCCTCCCTCCCACTCTTTCCCGGGCTATGACCCATCTCTGACACTGCACCAGGTGCTGGCAGTGGTGACCCTCCCTGGATGGGCAGGCAATTCCTACCAGCCCATGGGATTTTGATGGGGAGAGAGACTCAAGGTGGGTGCACCATTCCAGGATGGCTCCAAGCCTGGGTGCTGCTGCTTTGCACTCACTTGGATTTGATGTTGAAGTTTTTCCCCAGGGAGACGTGCCTAATGGATTTGCTTCTGCCAATGGAGAGCACCAGTGTCACCATGTCGGGGTCAAAGCCTGCAGGAGATGGAGACACCCACCAAGATGATCCAACAAACCCATGGAGGTGGCACAGGAGACCTGCAGAGCCACCAAGCTGCCACAGTGGGATGCTGGAGATGCCCAGGGGGATTCCTGGGCATCTTCCTCCCTTCCTGGCTTCCCTGAGGAGACTGCAAACCTGTGCAGAGCTGGGGTCCCTGGGAAATGACCTCCAGGAAGGAGCAGCCACTGTGGGCACTCCTGGCATGGGGGTGCCGAGGCTGTGCTGAGCCATGGGGGCACTAAGGTGCTGGAGCTGGCACTTGCTCTCTGCCATCCCTCAGGGATGTGCCCCCCATCACCCACCCACCACCCTGGACAGCATGGAGGGAGTTCAGCTTTCAGGCAGCTGCCTGCACTCCCATCCTCCTGGCTGCACCATCCCCAGGGAAATCCAGCAGAGATATGGGCAGGGATCTGCTCACCCAGCAGCTCAACCAGCCAAGGGCACAAGGCACCAACACCCACCTATGGACTGCTCCTCCTGCACAGAGGTGCTCTACTGGGAAAGCCAAAAATAGAAGTATATTTTGGCAAAGGTTGGCCAAAAATTTTGGGTGAGAGCATGAGCTTCTAGAGCATTGGTGTCCTGAAGGACTCCAAACCACATCAGCTTTCCCAGAGCCATTTGGCTACTGAGGAGTATGCACGGTCTGCTGCGAGACCTTAGCAAGGCTGTTTGAAAGTTTAGGTGAAATTAACAACTGGCAGAGGTGATGTTTGTGATGATTAGGTTCCCTTGCCCATGGCTTTGGAGGGCACAGCAGGATGAGGCTGGCAGCAGGGGCTACAAACACCTGCAGAGAGGTGGGAAGAGTTTCTGCCCAGGGAAACCCTTCCAGTGCTTCAAACCCTGAACCAGCAACATGAGACCGCTTCAGATTCAGTGAACTGAAGAGGACTGTATCAAGAAAGATGCAAAATGAGAGATTTTGGCAAGTCTTGAGGTAGGAGGGCATAAAGAAATCACCTCACTCCCTGTGCTGGGTGACTGGACATGAAAGTCCAGGAGATGTAGGAGATCTTTTCCCAGGCTGGGAAAAAGCAACCTACCATTGTCAGACAAGTCCAGGTGGCTGATGGAGCTGGCATCAGGGATGAGATCCTGGATGACTTGGGCCCCCGCTGATCTCAGCTTGGAAGAAACAGCAAGACATCAGTACAAGGGGAGGCAGCGAGCCCTGCAAACGAGATCCTTCTGTGGGGAGGTCAGACAGGGCACAGACCTGCCACACTGGGACCCTCTGGCTGGAGGGGTGCTGCCTGTGGCTGCTGGGTTCTCACCTCACAGCTGCTGAGATCCAGGTGCACGTCACTGATGTGACTGTTGTCTGCCAGCCCTTGCAGCAACACCCTGGAAAAGTCACCAAAGCTCCCATCAGGGCAAGAAACGGGGGCACCAGCACCTGCCATGGGGCACCCCCAACAGTGCAGGCAGTGGGAGTGGGATGCTGGAGAAGGCATCCTTCCCTGAGCTCTGCCTCTCACAGCTCCTTCCCTCCATCCTCCCCACCAGCCCTGGCCGAGGTCTTCCCCAGGCTATGCTCACCCCAAATCCACTCCCGCAGCCCAATCGCACCTTACGACATCGGCTGGCAGCCTGGTACCTGCCAGGGAGACATGTCTGAGGGAGCAGGCCTGGCTGAAAAACTCCTTGATGGCAGGGGAGGTGGTTTTCACCCTCCTGAAAAGGATGGGCACAACATGGCAACAACTGCAACCCAGCACCAGCCACTCCCCTGGGTACCCCACCCCTGGGTACCACACTCCCCTGGGTACCCCACCTCCCTGGATACCATATCCCCCTGGATACCACACCCCTGGATACTCCACCCCCCTGGGTACCACACCCCCCTCACACCATCCCCAGGCTTACTTGTGGGAGTACACATTTTTGGAGAGATCCAGGTGGATGAGGCTGGTGTGGGATCCGTGGACCAGGGCTCCAAAGAGCTGCCAGGGTGGGGATGTGAGCCATGTGGAGGAGGACCCAGGGGCACTGCAGCCCCTCACACAGCCCAGGGATGGAGGGGACTGAGGGCAGGGCTCACTGCCAGGAGCCCCTGCATGGTACTCACAGCATCCAAAGGACAGTCTGTGCCAGCCAGGCTAAGGTGGGAGAGTGAGTGGCAATGCTGGAGGAGGCTCTGCAGGTTCTGTGAGCAGAGGGGGCTCAGCAGCTTTGCCCCTGAAGCTCACCCCCCACCCTGCAGCCCTGGAATCCCAGTTCCAGCCTGACTCCTCCCTCCTGCTGAGCAGGGGTGAATCCTGCACACAGGAACCCACTCTCTCATGGGATACATCCCTGCTCCAGATGGCATCTGCCACACTCCCACGAGGAGATGCAGGGAGATGTCCCCAGGTGTCCCCAGGGCTCCCAGGCAGGCACGGGGTGTTGCAGCCATGACCCCCCCATCCCTGGGGTGCTGCAGGGCAGGGCACAGACCAGAGACCAAAGCCACCCAAACAGACTGGGGACAGAGTCTGAGTGATGTCACCCCAGCCCATCACAGCGTGGATACTCACACTGATGTCATCCCCAGCCAGGGTGCCAGGGTTTCCAGAGAGGTCCAGGTGCCGGAGGGAGAATCCAGTGGCTTTGTTATCTGTGAGGGCCTTGCATAATGTGCTCATCCCTGCTCGGAGAGAGTGAGAGAGATGCATGGCTACAGGCCCCCTGCACTGGGGAGAGCCAGGGAGCAGAGCAAGGGAACTTCCCTCCAGCTGGGGCAGCACGACATTGCATCCATGAAAGTGCCCCTTTCCAGGGTGTCCCTGCAGCCCCTCCAGCACTCCTTCTGTGGAGTGGGGCAAGGGCATCTGGGCTCTACCTTTGGCTGTGAGCATTGTCCTGGCCAAGCTGAGGCTCTGCAGACCCTTGGAACTCTTCTCCACGTGCCGGCTGAAGGCAGAGACCCCTGATGAGAGCAGAGAGCTCTGAATGGCTGTGCCAGTACAGCTGGGTGTCCATCCCACCCTGAGCTGCTGGACAGGAGGCAGCTGCTGGTGGGTTCTGGGGTTGAACATCAGTTTTTGTGGATGTAAACTCATCCCAGCCCAGAATTTGAGTACCTCTGTCTTCCAGCTGGTTGCCAGAGAGGTTGATGGTGTGCAGGACGGAGTTGGGATTGCTGCTGAGTGCCTGGGCCATCCTCTGCACAAAGTCACTGTGGGGAGAAGGGTCACCCATCTGAGCAATGCTTGGACACCTCCAGGAAGGACAGCCACCAGCCCTGCAGCCTTACAGGGACATGCCACCAGCTCCTGCCTGTGTGGCAGACCTGGCTCATCTGAGCAGCCAGAAGGAAGCAGAGCATCTCCAGGGGTGGGGGGGTATTCACTTCCAGGCTATGGGAATCTCTGCTTCCAGTGAGCTTCCCAGTGTGGAGGGGATGGAGCCACCAACCCCTGGCACAAGGGTCCATGGATGGACCTCCCTGCTCCATGTACTGAGGGAAGAAGCACCAGGCTGCCAAGATCCTGCTCATCATTGCCTTGCAACACCTTCACTTACGCTTTCAACCCACTGTTCTCCAGCACCAGCTCCTCCAGTGTCACTGACTTGCTGAGCATGTAGAGCAGCTGCTCTGAAATCTCCTGATTCTGGCAGGGAAGAAGAAAGCCTTTCTGGGAGCCTGGCCACCTCCAGTGCACCCAGAGCCACAGCCCCAGCACTCACCAGCCTGAAATCCTTGCAGGAGAGCTTGGTGAACCACAGGTTGAAGGACAAGGCAGCAACACTCAGTGCCACATCCCTGCAGGGTGACAGGGAGCAGGGAGTCAAGGGCCAGGAGGAGCCAAGGCTAATCCCAAATGGGTGACTCAAAACACCCAACTGGGGTGTGTCCCAAGACATCCAGCCCCGGGGTGCCCCAAGAGAGCTGAGTGCCCCAAGCCACCCAGGGTGCCAGAACACACCCATCCCATCCAAACCCAAGGTGCTCCAACTGACCCAGCCCTGGGATGCTCCAAGACACCCAACCTCAATGTGTTCCAACACAGTGTTCAACAAAACAGGACTGGGGATTGTGGGTTTAAAGCAACCCACAGGTACAGATCATCTTCCCCAGATTATTCCCTTGGGGAAAATCAAATTAATCAAAATATTTGCATGCTTCTATCTAAACCTCGGGAGTTTAAATTCTTTTTAACTCTGAGCTCTCATATGAGCAACACCACAGGTTTTGGTTGAGTGGAAACAAGTTTCTCTTTTACTTCCTCATCCAAAGAAATCTCTAAAACTGTCTCCTTTTTCACCAGCTAAACACAGATCCTCTGTTCCCCAAAATACTCAACCCAGAACTTTGACTCGCTGTGGCCCAGCCAGGCAGCTGCCTTCCCTGACAGCTGAGTCCTTGCTCTGTCTTTCTTGGGATGGAGATGTGGCTGAGCCCCATAGAGAGCACTCCAGGCACAGCTGGAGCTCACAGCCCCACTATCAGGTTATAATCAGGTGATAATGAGGTTATAACAGATATCTGGGGCGGCTGGTGGGGAGCAGTGCAAGTTTCAGGGTGGCAAGCTGCACCAGCTGCTTTGCATAGGGAAACACCTGACAGCCACGAGCTGCAAGAAGCCACTGTGACATTGGGTTTTCAGCACTATAAACAGCCCCCAGGGTGATCTAAGAGTTAAAAATGAACAGAGAGGCTGCCTGGACTCTCAGCTGCTGCCCCATGGGACGGGGCTCAGAGTGTTTGATGAGGGGGAGTGTCAGGCTGCAGATGTGGCATCCCTGGAGCGTGTAACTTATAAAAGCTTCTAACAGGGGCAGGAGAGCATGCTGGGCCCCCCAACAGGGACAGAGAGAATGAGGATGAGTGCTGGGACACTGCAGGCAGCATGGCTCGGGGACTCACCGGCTCTCCAGGTGGCTGAAGTCCAGCAGGTTGAATTCCCGGCAGTCCTGGCTGTGGTAAATGTTGTCCACGTCCTTCCCAGAAGGATGCACACATGGATCAGGCTCAGCACTGGGTCCTGGGGAGGGCTCAGGTCCCTGGTGCTGCTGGAGGGAGCTGAGCCCTTGGGGAGCCTCTTCTGGGGAGTCCCTTGCCTAACCCCAAAGCCTAAAACCTTCCCTAATGGGGAATGCCAGCTCTGGCTGGCAGGGGACATGTGGGCCAGGGGTGGGACAGACTGGTGAGTCTTGGACAACTTCTGCAAGGAATGGTCAGAAGGCAACACACCCCAGGCTGGTGGGAGTGAGGGTGTGGGGAGAGGTGAGCTGGGATCAGTGTCCAGAGGAAGGGGGGACAGGGAGTCCTGCTATGGCTGGGTCCCAGCAGGATTCTCCTCTGCTAGGACACCCAGCAAGGTCCCAGATTTCCAGGGCCTCCCCTTAGGTCACAGTCTGGGAAACAACCTGGTCCAAGGCACGCCGCTCCCACCTGCACTTTGATCCCAGCCCACCGAGGAGCAGGGGGCACTCAAGCCAGGCAAAGCTGCAGCTCCCAGCCCCAGCAGCTCCGTGAGGCAGCCACAAGCATCCTGCCACCAAGTGACACACTGTCACTGCTGCATCCACGGGATGGACCAGCTTACCCACTGGATCTCCTCGCGGAAGGCAAAGCCGTTGTAATCACACAGAGCAGCGTAGGTCTCTGAAAACCCCCCTGCAAGGAGAAAGCAGTTTGGGGGCAGACTTTCCCAAGGGAACATGCAGGAGAACTTTGGAGGGAGTGGGAAACAGGAGGGAGATGACAGGGACTCAGAAGTGATGCTGAAGGCTCCCCCTTCCCTCCTCAAAGGGGAGAGAGATCTTCTGTCAGCCCCCAAAAGGGGCTGTGGCCTGCTCCATGTGGATACCAGGCAAGGCACATTGCTGTGGGGAAAATGGAGGGATCCTGCTCCAGACCAGGCTACAGGAAAAGCTCCAGTGGTGTCATAGGAGGTGGGTAGAAGCATGCATAGCTACAGGTCCTTGCAGGTAGATTCTGAACAATATTGCCTGCTGTCCTGCTTCTTCCTGGGGAGCTACATCCCCTCAAACCTGCACCTGCCCTAGGGGATGGGGTGGGCTGGTGGACAGCAGACCCCAGTAGCAGGGCTCCATCTGACCAAAGCCATCACAGGTGCCCTGCCAGCAGAGGTGAGGGCTGTCAGCAGAGATGCTGTTGATGGATGCAGGGCTGGAACGGTCCTCAGAGTGCTCCAACCCTCCTGGTCCTGCCTGAGGGAGGAGGTTATGGCAGGACTTACCACAAGGCCCAGGGTTGCTCTGCAGCATTTCCTCCAGTGAGTCTGTGATCTGCTGGATCCTCTCATACAGGCTGGGAGGGGAGTTCTTGAGCAGTGTTCTGGGGAGGGAGCAGAGGGGTGTGGCAGGGTGGGCCAGGAGAAGACCATCCCCACCAGTCTATGCTTAGATACAGCCCTTGTGTGTAGGGTGGCCAGAAATATTCAGTCAGGGAACAGGGTCTCGCCTCCATCCATGTGTTTTTCTCCTGCTAAAAGCAATGTTGCAAACCCATCCTATATTTGGGATTTTCTAGCTGCAGGTGTCCCGGTTCATGGCAGGTGGGTAGGAACTAGATGATCTTTAAGGTTCCTTCCAACCCAAACCCTTGCAGGATTCTGCAATCTGGGGCTTTTCTGGGCAAAGGGGTTGCTCTGGTTCCTGCACAACCACCCCTCAGGAGCAGAAGACCCTTACCCAAGAGATGAGTCTGGAAAGACCTTCTTAAGTGACATGGTGACATGGACAACAACTTGCTCCAAATCATCCAAGGACATGAACCGGAAGGCGTAAGACGCTGCATCTGTTTCTATGACAACCTGCAGGGTCCAAAGGATGAGAGATTCCTGAGCAAGCTGGCAGCACACAGCGTCCCTAAGCCCCCAGACACAACGGTGACAGCCATCAGCTCCTCACTGCCAACCCAGCCATAAGCACAGAGAATGCTGTGAGCACCAGGAATTCAGGATAAAATACATTGGTGTGCCAGAATAAGGCACAAACCTCCTGAAAATTCAGCTTAAGCTGATGCAGAGGCAGCCCGACGCAGTGAGGTGAGAACAGCCTTGTCTCTGCCTGCAGCAGCCGCAGCTGGAGCATGGAGGTTTCCTCCCTGAATTTATTTAATTGAGGTTTAGGGCTTTTTCAGCTTATGGTTCCTACCAGAAAAAAAAAAAAAAATCCCATGGCAACATGCTCCCTGATTTAATTACACGCTGATTGAGGCGTGGGAGCAGGATGACAATTATCTGCTGGCATCGTGCAGGACGGGCGCTTCCGCCAGTGCCCGGGGCTGTGGAGGCAGGAGAGCGTGGGACTGCCTGCACTTTAACAATCCCTGGGCTTTCCATGTCCCAGCCAGATGTCTTGCCCCCCTCCACCCTGAGGTATCAACTCCCTGCACCCCTCTGTCTGTGCCCAGCTCCTTCAGCTCTCTCCTGGAGCTCAGCCACGCAGCCTGCTGAGCAGCAGAAACCCCGTGTGGAGGCTGAGGCCATGGTTGCTGATGATGCTTTAGCAAGAAAAAGCCAGACAGGATGTTAGAAAGGACCAGACAGGAGGTTAACCAGGACCACAGCCCTATTTTGGCCAATACATCCAAGCCTTGATATCCAATTCCTCTCTTCCTTGGTTTCCACTGCCACATCTGCCCTAGGTGCCCGCCCCTCTCTAAGAGGATTAACGGGGTTTAAAACACCCTCCTGCTAAATTTGTCTTCACCGTGGTAAGCCTGCAGCCATTTGTCACCTTGTCCCTGCTGAGCAGGAGGTGCCATGGCCAGGCACTGTCTGTGGATGCCAGAAGGGAACAAGTGCAGGCACCCACCCAGCACCCCTGGGTGCCTCCCTGCACCTCCAGCTCCAGGGCAATACCCCTGATGAGATCAGCACTGGTGACCCTCAATGTGCATTGGGGACTAGAACACCCCCAGATCCTGTGGTGGGCTCTGGACCAGGTTTGCCACGGGGGAGTGGGCAGAAAGGGGGGTAATGCCCAGGTTGGGTTTGTCCCAGTTTGTCCCACTCACCACACTGGGCTCTTGGACTGTCATCTCCCTCACCTCCAGGAAGCTGAAGCTGCTGTGAACCTGTGGGTGAGAGAAGCAGGATCAACCCCAGTGCTGATGGAGAAAGGAAACCCAAGGGTTCCCCCCAACTCCCACACTTTCCCATGCCTCAAGTAGTGCTTGGCCTTGGCCTCACCCTTCACCAGCCCCCAAACAAGACCCCCTCCCCTTCCCCCATCTCTCTCCTCATCCTGCTCTTGAGGGCTTCCCAGACCCAGTGGCCCAGGTGACTCATGGGTCACTCCCTGCAGTGCCCCAAGTCCCCCAGGAACCCCAGGGCTGTACCAGGGTCCCCACACTTACCCTCACTGGCAGCATCACAGGCAGCACGTAGGCTCGCCAGGGTGTCAGGACCTAGGCAAGGTGTGACAAGGGACCATGGTGACATGGAAGCCACCCTTGTCCCTCACTGCAACCATAAAGCACCTTCCTGGGGAAACCAGGAAAGCAGGAACCAGGCCAGATTCTGCACATACCAAGATAAAGTCGTCATATTTGGATTTCACCTGCAGCTGGATGCTCAGCACCAGGAGCACCTTCTTTGTCCCCAGGAAGGCGGTGATGCCCTCTGAAAAGACAAATGTCCATATGAAATAAGGTGGCTGAAGTCACCTTGGTCCTCTCCCATGTGCCCTGTTGCTCTTGAGGACACTGTCCCCACCTGAACCATCTCCTCTCCCTCCACACCTGACAGTCAGGCCCTGGTTGCCCTCAGACAAGCCTCACTCTCACCACCTGTGGGTCTCCTCTGCTGCTCAGGTAGATGCACACACCTCCCCATCTTCTGCCACAGCCTCAACCAAGCACAGGGTTTGGGGTTGCTGGTTCACACTGCCTGTGCTGCCTCACCCACTGGGAGCTGGCACTGAGTGATAAGAGGGTCCTGATTTCCAAATTTACCACCAGGGAGCAGCTGGTCACCCAAGTCCTTCCTCTCCACAGAGCAGCCGGGGTGGTCACATGGGCCAGCCTCCCCAAGGTCACAGACTGGTCGCTCCCACCATCCCTGGGCCAGTGCGAGCATCGCTCCTGCCCTGAGCACCACCTCTGTGCCTTCCTGATTCACGCCTCTCATGGGAGAAACAGGACCAAAACCACAGCTGTCCATCACTGTGCAGAGCAAACCAGGCTGTCACAATGACACCAAGCCCCACGGGTCCACGGTTTGAGCCATGTGTCCCCAGGGTCCCACCCTGGTAGAGCTGGGACCTGAGGCTGTGGCGACACAGTGACCCAGCTCCTGCCCACCTCACTGCAAACCTCGGTGGGGCTGATGAGGCTGAAGGACCCCGAGACCTCCGTGGCCTTTTGCTTTTTCAATCAGCCAAGAGAAGGCTGCAAGCAGTGGTATTCCACATCCCCCCGTGCTGAGCTGCAGGCTGTGCCTTCCTGGGGAGCTTCTGGGCACCCCCAGCTGGCCAGAGGAGCCCAAGTCCATGGGACTGAGCAGCACCAAGCTACACCCACAAATCTGGCAGCTTGAGCTGCGCAGAATCCCATCCTTGAGGAGCCGGGTTATCTGGGGATGCTCTTGGTCCAGGGTCCATCCTCAGGCAAATGAGTTTTGCATACAAGAGGAACCCTCAGACACTGCATGGGGCCCCCTGAACCTCATCTGTTGCAGCTGAGAGACCCAAAAGTGACTCTGCCAAGCCCAGAGAGGCAAATCGGGGCCAAGCAGGCCCGGTACAGGCAGCTCCCATGTGGCAGCGGTGCCCTGGCAGCGCGGCGGCGGGCGATGCTTACCTTGCAGCTCCGTGGGGATCCCTCCGGGGGACACAGCCATGCTTGGGACCACGGGGTCACCTGCCCGGGGATGCGGGTGTCAGGGCAGCATCCCCGGGCGCCGCGGGAAAGGTACCCTGCCGGGAGGAAGCGCTGAGGTTACCAACCGGCAGCGCCGCCGCCTCGGTGCCTCCTCCCCCTCCCGGTGCCTCTTCCTGCCCCGTCAGGCGAGATTTACCGCCTGAGCAGGAGAAGCGAAATGAAAGCGACGGTGCCCACGGCCCACCGGCCCCGCCGGGAAGAGAGGGCGTCGCTACCCAGCACCCTTCTTCTGCCGTGCGTGAGCAGGACACCCTCCCGCACCAAGCAGCATCTCCCCACAGCTCCAGCCTCCCAGGGCTGAGGATCCATGACCTCTCGCTCTCTCCTGAGGTGCTTCATGGGGACATCTTTCTGCCTGAAGATGGCCGGTGTGTGGGGTAAGGGCAAGTCTACCCTTCCCAGCACTGGGCAGCCAGCCCAGCTCCATCACCTTGCACTGGGAATCTGCGAAGGGAGCTAATGGAGACGGGTGCTAGTGCCCACTGCGGGCTGCTCTCTGGAGGATGGATGCTGGTGCCCATGGCAGGATACTGAAGGAAGGGCTTTTCCAGAACAGAAATGCCCCAGGCCTTCTGTCAAAGTGACAAAACTGCTGTCCCAAAGCAAGGGTGAGAGGCAGGTGACTTCCTTGTAGCAACAGGAGTGAGCACATCAGCCACTCCACTAATCCAGCAAGGTTTTGGACCAGGAAGTGCTCCTGTGTCACAGGACATGCTGCAGAGCTTCCCTGAACTCAGAATTTCCCACTGTTGGCTCAGCTGGCCTCATTAGAGACTCAGGAAAGGTGCTGAGGGAGAGGCAGAGCTGCTCTCAGCCAGCAGCCTGGGTCCCTGTGACCAGCACCCACTGGGATGGATGGTGACAGCTGCCTTCTTCCCCTAAATTGCCCCTTTCTGACAAACTTCCAAGCTCCAGGCTGAAGTCTGTCAACCAGGAGCTCACTGAGCTTTCCCAGAGGTCGAACGACTTGGGAGAAGGTGGTCCCTGGAAGGGATGGGTAAGTTTGCCCTCCTGCTACATGCACTCGGGGCCACAGTGCTTCTGAAATCACCTTCTGTGTGAGGCTGAAGGCAGGAAATATCTCCCTGCAGGGATGGCATCTTCACAGAGCCCAGCCACAGCACAAGCTCTTTTCAAGGAGGTGAATGGGGACAACATGGCTCAGGGCAAGGACCAACCTCTGCCAAGGCACCTCCTCGAGCCTCCTGAGCTATGTCAGGGGATGGATGAGCACCAGCAGGATGAAGGGCACAGGGTGTTCACCACCCAGTGCAGTCAGCAGCCACCAGCAGCAGTCCTGGCTGGATCCATGTTTTTCCCAGGATGATAAAAGGCCAGGATATTGGTATCTGAACTTCTCAAAAGGGCACCATCTCCCAGCTTTGGCATGCAAGGATATTCAGGACGCAGAGGGAGCAGCTGTCCCCTTTCATGCATCAGAATGCCTTCTGTGAAAGACTAGAAGCACAGAGGAGCTCCAGGCAAGCTGCATCCAAAGCTCATTCCCCAAAATACTGGTTCCCACATGCTGGAACATTCTGAGCACCAGTGCAGCAGTTGTACACGTACTCCAGGAGTGGGACAGACATCCGTGTGCCCAGGTGTTCCCTGACTCTGTGCAAGCCCAGGCACATCAGGATGTCTGGAACAGCACACCTCCTCTGTGCCCAGCAGAGAACAGCAGCCCAGGGATGGCAGGGATGGCAGCCAGGCCAAGCCACTGGCAGAGGCAGTGATGCTCCTTGGATCCATCCCAGCCCTGGCTTTCCACTCAGAGCCCAAGGCCCAGCTTTTCCAGCACTGATAACAGCTCTTGGGTTGAGCAGAATTGTTCTGTCCATATTCAGACTTTGGATGCTGCTCTGGATGCGTGTCTTTGGCAGCAGACTGGGATATTGATCTGCATCTCTCCAGAACAGCTCCTCCGAGGGTGAACCAGAAGCCTGCAAGAGGCACAAGCAGAGATCCCTGCCCAAGGCAGGAGCCTCAGCTCAAATCAAATAAAACCCAGTCTGCGTAACAGGACCATTGACTGAGCAAGCACAGAGAAACCAGGTCAACTGAGCAGATCGCAAGGTAACAGGCCAGGCTGGGGAAAAAAGGAGGATGGCCAGAGGGTGACAGCTTCCATCCTCACTAAATCTCTACTGGGGTCTGTGAAGAAAGTTCTAGAATCAGAGCACAGTAAAAAAGTTTCTCAGAAATTGCTCCTCAGATCAGGGTTAAGGGCTAGGGTTACCCTTAGGGTTAGGGGTGAGAGAGCCAGAGCCTAAAGCTCCAGGGACACTGGTGCTGGGAAGGGCCTGCTGTGGCAAGGCCCCAACATTGCTCTCCTACACCTTTCTGATCTGGACCCCCCACAGGAATGGGCACCTCAGCCCCAGTGACAAGCTGCCCTGTGCCTTAGGCTAAGGCTTCAGAGTGCTGTCGAGCCTCCAGCTCCAGGGACACTGGCACTGGAAGAGGCAATTGCAAGGGCATCACAGCAGAGTGATGGTACCTGTGGCAGGTACCTGTCAGAGACTGTATGTTGCACATCTCAAAACCCCTTGGATTGCCAGTGCCTGTGTCCAGTGGGAGGGGTTGACTGGGCTTGGCTAAAGGTGAGGCCACGCTCTGCTCTGTCCCCAGAGCCACCATACCCTGGTGAGTTGTCACTCATGGACTCTTGGCGTGGTGCTGCTCACCTAGGCCCTGACTGGCCAAGCCACCAGCAGTGCCACCTCAGGGGCAGGCACACGAAGGGCTTAAAGGATGGAGCATGAGGTCAGCACATGGTCACAGCCCATAACCCTCCATGGAGTGGTATTTCCTCAGATGAACACTTAAGAGGCCACTCAGCACCAACCACACCTGTGGTCTTTGGACAAATACACCTCTCAGGCTCTCGTCCTTTCAGCCTCCCATTAAGCTGTTCACACACAGCCACCTCCCCCAGCTCTTCTGAATTCCAGGAGAGCTGCAGCACCTGGTTTGGTGTCTCCCAGGTCTGGGTACGACAGCACGAGCTGCTGCAGAACTCACACAGACCAGAGGAGATCTCTGCTGGAGCATGTGTGGCACCTCCTGAGGCCAGCACCTAAAACAAAGCCACCACACCATCCCTCACACCCCACTTGTCAGCATGGGGTTGAGCCACAGGGTTTAAGGTATGATGGTGTTTCTCCTTACAGATCCCAAGAACACCTTTGGTTTTCCCACTCACCACAGAGCCTCCCTCGCTGCAGACTTATGTAAAACCACCTCAGCACTGCCTCAGACAGACACATCTTTGGCTTCTGGGCACACAAACTCCTTGCCCAGCTGGGAAAGCACTTGAGGATTTACCCATTTCTCAGCCAGACCTGACTTCTCACAGAAGCAGCCCTTACACAACCTCTGCCACCTGCTGCAACAAGCCTCCAGCCTGCTCAGGACTCCGAGCTTCCACCTCCAGACAGGCTTTCCCTGGCAAGTCATAGAAGGACCATCTCTCAAGACCAGGGATAACAAGTCACCAAACACCTTGTGAAAGCCAGAACTAGCAACTCTTGTGCTTGGTTACAGTCTCCTAAGTAGTGCCATTTGCAGTGACTCCTGTACCAGCAGTAGGAGGTTCGATCCTGAAGCTGCAGTGACTGCCCACAGCTGGCACCCTAAACTGCTGTCACAGGTAACCAAAAAAAACACACCACAGAAACCCCACCCAAGTACCAGTCCCATTTTTCAGAATGAAATGGAAACAATATTTCTGTTAACTAAATCATCAGCTATAACCATTTAGAATCAGAGTCAAAACAAACAGAAGTAACAACTACTCCTGTGTTACTCCAAGCTCAAGCTGTCAACACCAACACTTGCATTTTACATCCTCCCTCCTCTACACACAGAGCAGCACACCCTGATTTAAGGTCATGGACAGGTACCTTGCATTTGGCATGGGGCAGAGGGAACACCTGCAGCGAGAAAGGAGCCAGTCCCTGTTGACAGCATCCTTCTGGGAAGAGCAGCTTTTCCATCTGGAGATGGCTGCCAGGTCGCGCCGTTGATGTACACAAAGAAAGCAGCCAGTGAGCACACGTGTTAATCCGTTATTATTTATTAGCTGTACAGCAGTATATTCTCCTTCCCAGCTTTCAAACCCCATTACATATTTTATAACAGTATTTTTTTTCCCATGTTGGCTTCCTAAAATAATGAAAAATATCACACAGTACAGCTAAGTACAAAAATGCATCAACCTAGAGTCTGATAGCTAAACTGATAGCTCTCTTAAAAGCGATACATAGAAGAAAAATTTGTTTGAAATCAGCAAGACTGAGGCTCTATAAAAAGCTTACATATTTTAACATGTGACATTTTCATATACAGGCATCATTTGTATTTCACATTATTCCTTTTTTTGTCTTTATCAGAGATTCAAAAATTGTAGAATTACTGACCTATTAATAAAATTTCCTGGCCCAGGTTGAGGGCTGCAGTGACCCACTCATAAATCACCACGTTTGTCTTAACATAGGATTCATAAACACAAAATACAACTACGAGATAGAGCAAAGAAAATGTTATTTGTGAAATTACAACTCAAAAAGGTTAATTATATGTTTCAAATTGGTTGGATGGTCACATCCAGAGGGCAGTGGTCAACGGCTCAGACTCTGGATGGACAGCAGTGACTGGTGCCCCTCAGGGGCCCATACTGGGACCAGTGCTATTTACTATCAGCGTTAATGGCATAGATGAAGGGATTGACTACACCCTCAGCAGGTTTGGTAACACCAAGCTTAGGATACAGTGACACACCTGAAGGACAGGGCCATCCAGAGGGACCTGGACAAGCTCGAGAAGTGGCCCTTGGGAATCTCATGAGGCTTAACAAGACCCAGTGCAAGGTGGTGCACCCGGGTTGGGGCGACCCTTGGGATCAATCCAGACTGGGAATGAACAGATCCAGAGCAGCCCTGGGGAGAAGGACTTGGGGGAGCTGGTGGGAGAGACTGGACATGGCCCAGCTGTGTGTGCTGGGCTGCATACAGAGCCCTGTGGGCAGCAGGAAGGGGAATTCTGCCCCTCTGCCCCACTCAGGTGAGACCCCACCTGCAGTGCTGCATCCAGCTCTGGGGTCCCTGGGACAAGGAGGACATCGAACTGTCGGAGCGAGTCCAGAGGAGGCCACAAACACGATTTGAGGGATGGAGCACCATTCCTATGAGGAAAGACTGAGAGAGCTGGAGTTATTCAGCCTGGAGAAGAGAAGGTTTTGGGATGACCTAATTGTGGCCTTACAGAACCTTGCAGGGATCCTACAAGAGTGCTGGAGAGGGACTTTTGGCAAGGGAATGGAGAGACAGGACAACAGGGAATGGCTTTAAACTGACATAGGGCAGGGTTAGATGGGCTATTAGGAAGAAATTCCTCCCTGTGAGGGTGGTGAGGCCCTTGAACAGGTTGTCCAGAGAAGCTTACTGCCCCATCCCTGGAAGTGTTCAAGGCCAGGTTGGACAGGGCTTGGAGGAAGCTGGTCTAGTGAAAAGTGTCCCTGCCTGTGGCAGGGGGCTAGAACTAGACGGTCTGTAAAAGTGCCTTCTAACCCAAGCCAGTCTAAGATTCTATAAAATACAATTGTTTGTGCTTTAAAACCAGATTTCACATGTGGGTTTCTCTTGTTCTGCAAGCAATAGTCTGGGTACATATTTTCTCTACCTTATCAACAGCTTTTCCAACATTTACACTCTATCAATTCTCTTGTCACTTAGTTTGAAAGGAATTAGAATACTGGGGTTTCTTTAAACTGCATTTTTGCATACCTCTTAATTAATGGAAAAAGATTAAAATGTAAAAAAAAAAAAGTTATTTACAAGCTTGACCATTACAGAAATGCTTTGCAGAAAGCAAAGCATATTAAGGACAGAAACCAGTTGGAGCATGCCAAAACTACCATGTGCAGCCGACTTGGAGAACCGGAGCTACTCAGTGGGAGAAAGCAAAAACAAAAAACAAAAAACCAACCAAAAAAACATTTCAAAAGTCTAGAACCCTCCCAAGTCTGCATTTACAGTTAAAAACACTACTGAGAGAAGAGGCTCAAGGACTCTGGGAACTGGAAGGGCAAGTCCGGAGTGGTTTTCCACATACTCTAGTCAAGGCTTCCACTTTTGTATATTAAAACTTGGTGCATGTAAACACGGCCCTTGGACCAGCTTTACAATGCAGTTCAGAGCAAAACTAAATCAAGCATCTCAGAGGAAACCCTCAAGGACTCCAAAATATTTCCTAATGTTCCATGATCCTGTAATGCTAACATAAAACAGCAAGTTCTAGTTAAATCACATTCTAACATCGTTTTATTTCCCAGTATGTTTGGTAAAATGGTCTAAAATGATGCACTTCCCAAAGCCAAGAAAAAAGATTAAAGGAAAAAAATAGATTTGAGCCGCTTAAACACAGCCCAGGCCAGTTCAGTCAGCCAATGTGGTCTTCCTCCATCACCGGTCCATCATGCTGAGAATCATCTCAGGGGTGAGGTCTCCATTGGGAGCTTCCACTACAGCAGGCTGAGCTTCCTCCTCTTCCTCTGCTGTTTCTGCATCAGGTTCTTTCTTCACTTCAACTATAATGTTTTCAATTTCACCAGTGTTCTGGTCTTCAACCTGAATGATTGCTGCAGCTGGAAGGGCAAAAACAAAAGAGGAGGAGGGGAGAAACAGATTATTTTAATGTTTCCAGAGCCAGCCTGCATGCCTCAAGCAGGTCTTTGGTAGATCCTTAAGACTATTTCAAGGCAAGGGAAGGTGAGACCCACAGCAAGCACTGCCACATCAGTGGGGAGCAATTCAACCCACCTCACTCACCAAAGCACCAAGCATCTATTTTCTTGCCCCTTTATGAAGGCAGGCCCCCAGTGCAACAGTTCCAGTGTGCATTTTCATATTAAAACATTTTTCAAACAATGGATTTTGCAGAATAATGAATGAAACCAAACCCCATATCAATATATGGGCCTAAGGCAAAACTTAAACTTCAGGGGAATTTAGTGATAATAAATTCAGTATTAAATGTTTCCACAGAATAACCCCAGAGAGAAAACAGGCCACACTTTGTATCACTGAGCAGACAGCCAAGCCACTGAGGAAGCTACCACCTCCTTAAAGGACTAATTTCCTGTCCTACTCTGAGCCTAACATGTACTTACTTCGACTTTGCACAGTTACAATGTCTATTCTTAACCACATCCCTGTGGAGTTGAAACAACACCTGCACGGATCCTTGCTCAAAACTAACGGCCTGAAGCAAGTTCACCTGTGGCAATACCTGCAAAAGCTAGCCAGGTAAGAACACCATGATGTTTTTACTGCCAGCTGTTTTCCCAAGGACTGTACATCGGCAGAGACACCATAACTGATACAAAAAGAAGTGAGCAGTTTGCACAACTATGAAATGAAACAATACTAAACAAACATAATGGCCTTTCTTTTTTAGCATGGCCTGAAGTGGCCATGTTCCCTCGTGACCAGGAAACCCTTGCAACAAATTCCAAGGTGAGTTCTTAGCAATGTATAGACAAGTACAGTTACCTACTTTTAAAATAATCTCATTTGCAGGGATCACATCTACAAGAATGGCCAAATCCAAGGAAAAAGGTGCTCAAGAAAGCAGGGTAAGGTGAGCTTCAATTAGTGACTTACGCTGGGATTGTTTTGGTTGCGCAGCAGCTTTGCCTGGTGGTCTTCCTCTTCTTTTCTTACTGGGAGGTGGTGCAGGAGCCTCTTGCTCAACTTCTGGCTCAGCCTCAATTTCTACTGCTGTCTCCTCCTCATCTTCATTATCATCCAAATCTGGTTCAGCATTTTCCTCTGTAAGAAAGGATGTCAGATAAATCTTTAGTTTTAATAAGAATAAAACACATCCATCTACAGAGAAGCACCATCAAATCCCATCCAAAAGGGATTTATTTGAAGGAGTCAACTCTGCTGAGAAAGAAGGCAAGTAAGGCCTTTGTTCAGAAGCTGTTGCCACAGACTGTTAATCTGTTACCCTCACTTAGAGAGAACAAGCTGTCCTTCAGAAAGCAAAAGATAATTAAATTATGTTCGATTATGTGGTAAAAGCTACTCTGCACATGCACAAAGGAGCTCAGAGACAACAGAACAAGGGAGACCAAATAACACATGGCTGGGATACTCCCAAGCCCATCAGAAGGTCCAACAGCCCATCCAAGTCCCACCTGCACAACAGAGAGCACAGCATTGCACAATGGAAGGTAGGAGCCCAAATTCAGGGCTTCTGAGGAACAAACTTCTCATCCAGGACACTCCCAGGAGAGCCACTAAATGTGAAACCCATCCCAATGAGTCATGGGAAGCAGCTCGAGATCACCTTTGGTACTACGGGGTGTCGGGGAATTCCTGGCTGGGACACAATGGGATGTAGGAGGAAGGCCATTTTGGATCACAAAGGACTATTTGCAGGATGTTTAGGGGAGGGGATGAGGTGATTTCAAGAAGAAATGTGGGGAAAATAGAGGGGCAAGAAGATAAAAGAGGTAGATCTCATGTAAATTGCTGTAGCAGCCATTCCAGTATCTCTGTGAAACAAGAGAACCCCAACAGGCATCCAAGAGCCAGTCTCCTACCCCTCAAGCCCTACACTTTATTCTTCACAACACTCCTTAAACCTAATAGGTGAGGACCATCGACATGTTCAGAATGCTCTGGGCAAACCCAGAGCAGACAAAAAGCAGTGAGAGATGTCAAAGAGGACAATATTGTTCGGACAGCAAAATGATTTGCCTTAAATTTGTAAGGCTGTTCACTATAGGAGAGGCTTCACTCAAGAATACACGGGCCACCAGGTTACTTCCTTTTATCTGACTAAAAGGAAAAGCCCCAACCCACACTGGGGCATGCACATACTGCATGACTTTACAGTCACTCAAAGGTTCCCCCCCATGAGGAACTTATTTACTGGATTTCTCAGGTCCCACCTTTTCAGAGGTTCTTGACATTTTCCCCTCAACTCAACGTCCCTCAATTAACATTCTGTCTAATGTGGGGCAGCCAGGAGACAAAACCATCATTCACTGTTTGGTCTTTTCTCCCCCACTCCTATTAACACAAATAGGTCTATTTCATCCCAGCTTTACTCATAATTTTTAAGTATTTAGTAGTTGCCAAACCTCATGAAACTGTAGAAATCCAAATAAACACAACAGTGAATAAAGCAATTCCTCAAGCAGGTGATTAGCACATCTTTCTTACAGCTACTCAGTTCTCACTGGTCAATTCTTCATATCTATCAAATGACTTCTGAGGTCAACCCACACTTGCCACTTCCACTGAGGCTGAAGGGATTCCCTCAGCACAGAGCCTGGCATCATTCACTGCATGTCATCAGCTCATGACAAAGCCTGACTTTTGACGAGCTTCCCCTACAAAAAAACTGTTTTAAACTGATACCAAACCAACTAAATAAAATGTGAATTTTCAGAACAGGCTGAACTCCCAGGAAGATTTCAAATCAGATACTAAGAATGCAGTACTCCAGAATGCCACATTTTGAATTACCTTCCATCAGTTATTTTACCCTGCCTCCGTTACCTTTTGTTGTAAATGCACAATTGGTTACATGTGCTTAATTCACCTAATACATTTTTCTAAATATCTATACAAACATGAGTTTAAGCATCAATTTCTATAGTTTTTGTATCAAGGTTTGCAAATCATTTGATCATACTCATCCTAAAACTTGTTTGCCATGTGAGATTTCCAGATATGCATTGTCTAGCCAGAAATATCCCTGTTCTCCCAACCTACATCCCTTGATTAATTACATAAAGCACTCCAGATAAAAGACTAATCAGCAACATTCCTTTTGCAAAATCATCTTTGAACTGGTTGGTCTTGAGACTCTACTTGGCTCTTCCTGTTGAAGACCTGATGAAGTTTTTCCTCTACCAGGAGACAGGAGTAGGACTGAGTTTTTCCTTCATATATAGTATTAATCTCCACCACTCCCTTGGATGTTGCCAGCCTTTCTCCACAGAAGTAGCCAAACTATTCAGTGGTGGAGTTGTCTGGACATGCCACCCAGTAATGGTGAAGAATGATCAAGCAACATTTCATAGCAATGCACTGCAGAACCACACAGCCACTTTTGGGACTCTGAAAAAAATTACCAGAGAGTTTCCCCACACAGGCAGGGCAGGAATGACACAGCTGACACAAGGGGTGTCAGAAAGTGTTTTAAACTACTGTCTTGGAACAGGCCTGGGACAGCAGGCTCTATATTATCCCTCACAGGCAGTACATCCCTCTGTACTTGGCGATGTATCACCATATTCTGTTTTTGCCAACCAGACAAGACTCTTTCAAGTGCCAGAAGAAACCTGCAGAACTGGCAAACCAGCAGCTAACACACACAGTGAATCACAGAGCTGTAACTCTCAGAAGGTACTGAGCTGTTCTTACCACTATCAGAAGAATCTTCCTTCTTAGAACGCATCTTTCTCTTTCGGCCACGTTTGCCTTTCTTTGTCTCTCCTCCATTCTCTCCTTCCCCACCATCTAGGCCAGAGCAGTTATCAGCATGTCTGGCCATTGTGTTCTACTCAGTGAAAGATCAAAAACACAAGAAAAGTTAAAACATGAATCGAACTCAAGATCAGACATTCTGGTTCTGTATTTTCAAACATGTTTTCTGGTAACTATGTATTCTGCTTTTTTTTTTTTTTTTTTTTTTTTTTTGAGACGGGTGTTTTGGGGGAGAACGGATATATGTNGAGGTTCTTTAGGGGAAACAGGTACATTCATTAACTGTATGAATAAGTTGCATTTCCAACTGCTCATGATGTGAACGCTAATGTTGGTTGGTACCAAGTCTCAATTCTCTCTCCTCTCTTTCCCTCTCAAAGAGAAGGGCTCTATTAAAAGATTCATATTTCACCCTGTACCTCACCCATCTTCCTTTTGGGTAAACATTTCCCTCCCCTTGGCTAGGAAAGCCTCATTCCACCCCAACCCTCCACAACTCAAAGCATATTCCCTTACCCTGCGAGTGAATGTTTTGCCACACTTGGAGCAGACAAAGGCAGCAGGGACAAAGTTGGGATCGTGGTATCTCTTGAAGTGCATGTCGAGGAGCTGCTTCTGGCGGAAGGTTTTATCACAATGGCTACAGGCATAAGGCTTTTCTCCAGTATGGGTCCGTTTGTGCATGACCATGTGCCGCTCCTGGCACGGACAGGAAAAACAGAAACTCATGTAAATGGATACAGAAAAGTGAATTTTCAGCTAAAACGAGGCCAAAATTTTATGGTTAATATCAGGAAAAGAGTTATTCCACAGCAATGCAAGAACATCTTGATTGATGGCATATTCAGTCCTAGCTATTCCCATCCTATATGGACTCTTATTCCTTAGTAAGGGGTACATCAAAGTTATGAATTGGAAGGTTCTTCTCTACAGGACAGAATCACACCAAGAAAAGGCCACTTGTTTTACACCCCTCAAAAAATTTAGAGAGCTAATTTAATCTTGACAGCTGGTCAAACCTAAAAGGTAAGATTTCCGCCCCGTACTTTCAGCTCCTGTCCTAACACTCTTAAGGGGTGCCAGTGCCCCCAGCTTACCTGTCTGCAGGCATAATCACACTGGTCACACTTGAAGCGCTTCTCGTTCTTGTGGGACTTTTGATGCTGGATGAGGGCATACCTCTCATGGAACACAGCATCACAGTAGCGACACTTCTTGCCCTGCTCGATGTAGGAATGCTGCTTCCGCAAGTGGACACCTACAGGAGAAAGAATCAAAAGGTTTCACCACCATGGCTTTCCAAGCATGAAAGATGAGCCCATAGTCCTTTAGTGATCCTCCCAAGCTCAGCAAAAACAGTGGAATAGTTAATTTAGGATTCAACTAAAAACCTGAAGGACTCGCAAGTAAAACCAACTAGAACCATTTCTAGACAGAAAGAGCTCCCAGAAAAACTCCGGTAAGATCTTCCACAATATTCCAGATTTGGTTATTAGTTGCAATCTGTGCTGATTCAGGACACTTGAATTTGATGGCACATGAATGTCAAACTAAAGTGTCTTGTGGACTGTTATGTTTAAGAGTAACTTGAATTGCCTGGATACAGGCAGAAGCCAGGTAATTCAGTGGGGGGAAACAGGATTTTCTGCAGGATTAGAAGTCAAGAGTGACAGGACTAGAAGGCAACAGGGATACCAGCAGATAATCCCCAAAACGTTTTAGTCACTTCTTTAAAATCCTCCAACTAAGAGCATACCACAGCTGCACAAGGTAGCTTAGGGTAGATTAAAAGCATTATTAGAAGAAAAATTCTTCATCGCTAACATCAGTTTTCCTCTGTTGTAAATCAGCTTGTTTGCTCCTGACATCAACTGACTGCCTTCCTCTCAAACTGCCTCTCACTGTAGCACTTGTCTTTACTGGAATAGAGCCTGCCTTCCCATTACTTGGGTGATAATTCTGTTTAAAGACAGAAAGTTCTGCCAAATCGTGGCTCCTTCCTTTCCCTCAGCTGCTCTGGGCACGATATTGTTTATCACCTTCTAGAAACATAAGAGCTTGCCTGCTGGAATCACACTGGGTACTGCTCACTAGATCAGGAATGTCCTGCTGCAAGGACTCAGGGCTTTTTTGGGCACACAGCTCCAAACCCTGTTAGCAAGTTAAATACTTGCTCTAATTCAAATCTTTTAACTTGATTAAAATATCTTTGCATGAAACAATGGCCTCCAATGTGCAGGAGGTTAAGCCAAGTGATCTTGCTTTTCAGATCCCAATCTTTACGCTGCTGAAATCTCAGTCCAAGTTCAATAAATGCCTTGCATCTATGGGCAAACAGTAGCTTACCTTGTATGCTTGGGAAAAAAAAATTGAAATAATGAGAAGAAACTGAAAATTGTTCTAACTTGCAGCAGCTACGGTAGCTAAAGGTGTGTGTCACCAGCCCCATATGTGAAGCTGTGCTTCATGTTGTGCAGTTACCAGACTGGGTATTGGGTTAGGAGACAGCAGCTGGGTTATGTGAACTCTAATTCTGGGAAGTTTTGTACCATCTTCAGCAAATGGCCACATTTGGGAGACACATACCCAGGTCACTCTTTCTCGCTATAACAGTATCACAGTGAGGACAGTGGAATTTGGCCACATTCTCCGTGTGCTTCTGCAAAATGTGCATCTTCATGGTACCGCTCTGAGTGAAGCGAGCATGGCAGATGTAACATTCATATGGCTTCTCTCCTTCAGGAGCAAAAAGAAAAAATAGAACAAGTACTTTAATTAAAAAGAAATCTCACCAAAAAGCCCCAAACAGCCTCCCAGAAACTTGCAACACACAGCTAGACAACAGAAATTGTAACTCTACAAAGCGCTCAACAACATATTTCTCTGCAAGTTATAGCTCCAGTAAGTGTCTTTCCACAAAGAAACTAAAGTTCAATCCTTAAGAAAGTTAAATTATTCTTACTCTGAGGAATACAGGCAAGACCTACATGCTGCCAGAAGAGAGCAAGTGACATCAGATGTTTTGGGGTGGAGGTTCTGAATGTTCATGTATACATAAAAGGGCATATTTCTCCCCTTCAATTTTAGCAATATGATTAATTTGGGACTGCAGTAACATTCTGTGCTAAAATCATCCCTATTTATATTGAAGAAAAAATTAGCATCTTTATGAACTAACATGCATGAGATGCTTTTAAAAATGCACTGAGGCATGAAACTGCAAATGGCTCTACTCTTCAGCTGGAACACTGCAAACAGAAGAAGTTTCTTTTGTTCATACTAGAAGTGCCTGCATTTTATCACCTCACAGTCAAACTAGAAATCAGAATCCACCAAGCTCATTTCTCAGTGAAGTAATTTAACCTGGTTTTAAATTTACAAGTGCTTACAAAACGTGGTGCATTCTCTTCAGCTACACACTTTATAAAAGTTTTACATTAAACTACACAATAGTAGTTGTTTGCTGTGTGTCAGCAGACACTGTAGCCTCAGCACCCTGACACTAGCAGAACATGGCATCAGTACCGGAGTGGGTCCTCATGTGCCTCTTCAGTTTGTAGGTGTCCCTGCTGGCATAGCTGCACAGGCTGCACTGGAACGGGCGCTCCCCGGTGTGCGAGCGGATGTGGCGTTTCAATTTGCTAACCTGCAAGCCAAGGGCAAGACTGAAGTTAGCACAGATGAGCAGGCCAGACTGCCAAAACCACAAGAAACCAGTCAAGAGTTTAAGGCAGTTTATATTTACTTAGGCACAAAACCAAACAAGCACATTTCAGTGCCATTTTCCCACTGCACACAAGCCACTTGCTCCTGCCCACTCTACCTCGCCTCCCAGCTTCACGCCCAGTCTTGCCTGATGCTTCTTCCCACACTCAATGAGGCCTTTAGACTCTGTGCTCACCTTATTGTTAGACCATCTCAGCATCTGAAGACACCCTAAAATTTTAAAATATCCTGGAGAGACATAGTGCAGTGGTGTGGGGGAGCTTAATTATTTTCTCCTGCTTTTATTTAGAAGGTACAAACCCAGCTCAAAGCAAGAACACCAACGGTATGGCATTTTCTACTCCAGCCTGATCACGCTGCTTAATCACCAACTTATGCCTACAAAAAGCAGCATGACCTCATAAGGACCAATTTGGTTATTCTTTCCTAATTTATACTATGAAAACCTCTGCAACATAACTTATTCAGCACTCAAACCACAGGACCTGAAGTGACAGCACTGCAGGCATAGCGTGGGCTGACAAAAAAAACCCCTGAAGCCCCTACACAAGCTCTCCCACTGTAGCCTTCTTCCACTGCAGATATCCATCCCATTTTTTTAAAATCATGTAGCTCATCATCTGGCTCAAATTTCCTTTCACAGTATAAAAGCTGTCCTAAAAAATAGCTAACAATACTACATGGAGGGAAGGCATTCAAGAATGTCTAATCTGCTCAGGCAAATTAAGCTATCATCTAACATTAGCAAAGCTGCTTTTCACCAATACTGAGACAAAGGCTCATTAGTTTTAGCTGCAGACACCTTCATGGCATAAACAGACGATGTGCAGAATGCAAGTTTCTAAAATGGGAGAGCACTGTGGACTGAAAGGACATCCCACTGCAGCAGGAAATGTCTGTCTCCTTCAACACAAAGCACACTACAATTCCTGCAATCAGCTTAAAGGACAAATAATTTAAGAAACTGTGACAACTATTGTCTCCAAAGAGGAAATGGGTATCACCTAGAATTTCTGTAAGTGATCTCAAACTGCTTTCTGATTCACTGAGGAAACCCCACCATTTGCTTCCAAGAGCAGCCCTGATTTATAAATTCTTTTTCCCAGAGCCTTTCAACCAAATGGCCAAAGAGGAAATGCCTAAGAACAGAGTTTATAACAGATGGTGAACAAGCTTTGAAGTGCACAAGGAAGCAGTCAGCACTGTAACAAGTCCCATACCTCCACACTGGCATAGTCACACATGGAACATTTGAATGGTTTCTCGTGGGTGTGTTTGTAGCGGCGATGCCGAACCAACTCTCCACTGGTCACAAAGGCCATGTCGCAGTCTGGGCACTTGTGAGGGCGAGTACCTAATGGTGTGCAGCAAGACAGGAAGACAGTGACACAGAGATTTAGTGACAAAAGAAAATATGGGGCAGGGCTGGTTGTGGATTTTTTTTATTTTTTGTTTTTGAAGTGAATTAGCAAGACTGCTTTTATGTTCTGAAAGATTAAATTAGAGCAACAGAATGCAAAAAAGTCAGAGGTTTTGTATAAATAACTAATAGATTTAAGATCTTAGAGAATTAATATCCTTTCGGTGAGGAAATAGACTCCTCTATTTTTGTACCACTTGGTTGTTTACACATTAGAAACCAGCTAGTTAGGTGTAAATTCAGGAAGCAGAGAAAATGAGGGATTACGCATTATAGTCTTTTTTTTTCGCAGTAAGGCACAACAAACTGAAAACATGAGTGCTAATGCCCAAGGCAAAAAGAACATTTCTGTACCTTCAGGTAACTTGAGATCAAGCCCAGGATCAATTTTTACCTGTGAACAGGATAAGCTCTGCACGCGACCTGGCCAGGCAGAAAACAACTATGCTGTTTCCTCTTTTTTAGCTTCTTCCATAAGAGCAAGTAGGAAAACAAGAAGGGTCTAGCTTCAACCTTGTTCTGATGGCAGAGCAGACCCTATAAACACAATGCATGTAAAACCAAGAGTACCTGTGTGAGTGTTGAGGTGGTTCCTCAGCAATGTGACTGTCCTGAAAGCCCTGCCACAGAGATGGCACTTGTGTGGTCTTTCATCGGTGTGGCTTTTCATGTGGCGGTCCAAGTTGGAACGACGCGGACAAGTGTAACTGCACAGCTCGCACTGGAATGTCTTCTTTACACCTGGTCATGAAGGAAATCATCTTTAGTCTTTGACAGTACTGTGGTCTACTGTGTAACATAAGAGGAAAGATTCTTGGGGGTGTAACTGCTGCAAGGAACCACCATGCAACACTAAATCCAACTGCATTGCCTGTGGCTCGTTTGGATTCAATTTTCACTGGTATGCCAGTACTTAGTGTTCCTTCTGCAATCTAAAAAGGGCTGCTTAACTTACAGTTTTAACAAAAATCAAACATACTTATTACTGTATTTTGCACCATCTACCTTACCCAGTAATTGGTTATGAAAAAGCCCACAGAATTAATTATACCATTGGCTCCTGATGTAAAACATGCACACGAACTGTTACATGCATAGTACAGCAAAGAGAACAATCTTTTCAATCATAGTTGTATGAGAATATTAATGCCACAGTATCATACCTGTGGAAAATGATCTCCCTGTCAGCCTATAGAGAGGAGAAGGGAGGTGTGCCCAAGAAACACTGTAGTCAAGCACTATTACATTGTGAGCAAGCATTGGGCATGTCTGCTCTCCTCCCACTTGCACGTATTCATTTGCCTCAGTCACACTGCAATCGCCACAACAAAAGCATATTCAAAATCCATTTGCAGATGGGGAACTTACCCTTCTTTTTAATTTTTGTTGGTTTTGGTGGTTTCATATTGCCCACCACCTTTTCTGCATTAACCTCGGACAACAAACCCTCCTGCTGCTCCTCTTCAAAGTCATATACAGAGACATCCACATCCTTGCCTTCCTCAGTGTAGCGAAGCTTACTCTTTTTGTTTTTCTTTGTTTTTTTGGCTGGTGGCTGATAGTCTGGATCTTTTTGCCAATTGGGATCTTCCTGTGGCTGAAGTTCACCTTGTTCCAGTGTCTCCACCTCACCGTTTGCACCCACTTTCACAACTTGGAAGCCTTCTGGTAAAGGGAGGGTGTGACAGATCATGGGCTCCCCCTCCTGCAGGCCTCCTTTGGAAACCTCATTTTCATAAGCTCCCTGCAGTTCTTCCACAGACGTGGTGGCAACAGGTACAGTCACCGGAACAGGTACTTGGACCAGCTGAAGCTCACCAAGGTTTATAGGCTGCTCTTCCATATTAACAACCTGAAGTGTTATGATCTGTGTGTCATCCACAGAAGCCTCAGTTTCTTGAGGCACTGCACCTTCCATTACTTCGGTCTTCATTTGAAGAAGAGTTGGATCCAGCTGATCCATCATCACCATCTGCACTCCACTGCTGACATCCTGCACCACTTCACTTCCATCTGCTTGGTTTGGTGGTATATGACAAGCATCATCCTCCTGCCCACCTTCACGGCGTCTTTGATAGGTTTTCCTCTCTTTTCCCTTAATGAAAGTTTCTGATTCCTCCACAATAGCGTCGACTGCCTCACCTTCCATTTCACCTTCCTGCTGTAAAAACAAGAAAATGAATGCTGCACACCATCCAACGTATTTAACAACTGCACAAACCCCACAGAAGGACAAGTCACCCAACTGGAAACACCCAACTCATCCCAATCATATTCAGAAAACAGAAGCTGAGAGCTGTAGTTCTCCACAAGCCCATCATCACTGCAAACCAAGGCAATCACAGAATGCTGCCTGCAGTGAGACAACTGTATCAGCTTCTTGGAAAGGAAGGAAAGCAAGGAAGAGAGATTAAGTGATACACATGTTCCCGTTCCTCAAAGACCACAAATCCCACCAGCAAGATGCACAGCAGTATTATTCCTTACTGAGCTTGTTTAATCATTTCACATAGCTTAGCAGTAGCAGAGGCAATCTCTGGCTATAAACTTTAAAGGTACAAAATTACCACACTGTTAAAAACAAAAAGCCAACCTTAAAGAAAGTATTACATCTGAGAACAGCAGAACTTGTCCAGGAAAAGGCACTAAGAATTAAGCAGAAGAACATAAGTTGCACTTATTTAATATCAGACTACTATTACTACAAGTCTAACCTACTCTGAACAACATAAGGACATAAAGGAGTTAGGCAAATATGTCTCTTGTCACCAGCCTGGAGTTCAATTCCTGCTCCCACCTCTGGCACTGCTGGGCCCTGAGTGGATCTCAAGATGCACTGTGCACTCCCTCCTCAGCTGAATGAGCCATAGCAGGAGATACAGTTCAGGTAAAATCTTATTTCAGTGTAAATGATGTGGACTCTGAGCTGGTTGGACTAAGGATCTCATGGCACCTGTGTTAAATCCATCCACACAGTCACAAACAAACAACAATACAGAAGCTCAGCATTTTGGTGGGCCTTAACTGTAACTCTGACAATAGCTGCACACAAACATAACACTGAGATTTTGTGCCTTCTCAGATCACCCAGTGCTCTTCACTGCAGTTGGGGAAAAATATTAAACTCCTGTATTCTCATTATGCAGGAAGGTTTGTTTCAAGAGTAATAAGAGCTAAAATAAATTATCATTTTGCAGCTGTCTTTTTCCCAAATGAAAGGAGTAAGATTATAGTAAAGGAGCATTTTGTAAGTCCGTCTCTGCTCCAGGTGGTTTACTTCGTAAAAATAAAAGGAGGTCCCTAACCACACCAAATACTTTCCCTGCATCAGGATACCATTTCTTATACGCCTCATTAAGCATTAAAAAGGTACCTAGATAAATTTTGGGTAAGAAGAAAGTGACAAAAAAGCCAGCTTCCTTACTAAGCCTGTGAAAAATTCCTGAATCCAGTTCCAGATTTGCTAAGAGACTTCTGTATTTTCCCATTAGACTGACTGGCCTCTCAGACCAGCTAAGTGAATTAATATAAATATTTAATCTCCCTTGCTAACTCAACACTTTAAAATCCCCATACTATTTTCAAATATCTACACTTAATCTTGTGTACTCAATTTTGATTATACACAAGACATAAACATGAAGCACAGCTAAAGTCTCCATCAGCTTAAAAAACTATAAGACATGTAATTGCTATTATTTTTAGAGAGTTCTTGCTTTTACTCTACTGTCTTTTCTAGTATCCTCCACTTCTGCTGTAAAAACAATACAGCTCATCTTGTTCTTCAGCCTGCCCAGACTAGGGACATAAATTAGCGTGTCTTGACACTCGTGATGTCGTGGGCAGCCACAGTCTCCAGAGGGCACCAGATACCCAGGAATACCGACATATGGCTCCATGCGCACTCCCCGCAGGGATCCCGCCTCTCCCTTCCTTCACCACCCGTCAGCTTTTCAAGTCGGAGCAAATCCATATGGACAAACAGCTGAAGTACACGAGATGATGTAAGTACTTAACACCAGACAGCAGGCAATCAGAACAGAGCAGGTCTTTGGCCTACAGCAACTGCAAAAGTGTTTTACAATTATCTTAAGTATTTGCAGAAAGAAGATATTCCAGGTGACCAAAAGTGTCTGAACAAAAAAAGGAAGGACACAGCTAAACAACACATAAAAATGTGGTAAATGGGCAAGGAGGTAACAATAAAATATGTAAGATAGAAGGAAAAAATGGCAAAAGTCTATCTGCAAAGCTAATGCAACTTTGGTGCCGAGCAGAGGTTTGCAACCTTGATACAAGCACAGGCAGCTCTGAGCAGAGGTGGGGCCCTCACAAGGACCTTCACATTCACTGTCAATACCTGTTGGTAACAATGTCACTAAGTCACCTGAAAGCAAGCCAACAGGACAAAATCTGCCAGTGTCCTCTATGATTCCATAGTGGAGTAGTAGGAAGGCACCACTTCTGACTTGTAAAGCAGAAAATCTTACGTCTGCCAAGGAACAGGGCACTGGCATACATGAAGACTCTGGCATATGGCTCACACTGCCAGGAAGTTTGCCAGCCTAGGAATGCAGGTGTACAGGGAGACCAAGGAAATGCCTGCAGCAAGACTCAGGTCAAAGACACTCACAGTGAGGGGTGTACCTGTGTGAAAGGAACGGATGGATTCTTACAGCCGTCCGGTAAAGAATCTCAGACCCCGCTACTGCTCCATGTCCCTCTGTCACCTCTCACCCCGTTTCCTGTCGCGCGGCTATCAGGGGTTACACGGCGGGGCACGGCTGCCCCCGAGCGGCGAGACGCGGCACTGCACCGGGGCTGAGGCCGCCGCCTCCATCCCTGCCTGCCTCTGCACCCCGACCCTGTCACCTCCGTGTCACCTCATCCCTGCCTGCCTCTGCACCCCGACCCTGTCACCTCCGTGTCACCTCATCCCTGCCTGCCTCTGCACCCCGACCCTGCCCCCTCCGTGTCACCTCATCCCTGCCCCCCCCTGCACCCCCACCCTGCCCCCCCCCCCC
>VYZP01067256.1:69959-125041 GCA_013400635.1 Hypocryptadius cinnamomeus
GGGCGGCGGCGGGGGCCGGAGGGAGCGCCCCTCCCTCCCCTCAGGGCAGCGCGCGGGGCGGCGTGAGGGGAGCGCTGGGCAGCTCCTCTGTTAGTGCTGCCCCGAGATCCGGACAACGGCGGGCGGTCCCAGCTCTGCACGCCGCTACTCAGCTGCAACTTCCCTCTTCATTTCAGCCAAAACTGCCCACTTCACCTCATCTGAAGCTGCTCCCTGTACCTTGTCAAAAACTGACCCCTTCACCTCATCTAAAACTGCTCCCTGTACCTTGTGAAAAACTGACCCCTTCACCTCAGCCAAAACTGCCCCTTCACCTCTGCAAAACTTCCAAAGCAGGAGGCTGTGCCTCAGCTCCATGGGAAGGAGCTCCTCAGGAGAAAAAGGCCACAAAGAAAGTTCATCCTCCGTGCTGAGGAGGGATTTGGCCTGGTCGAAAGACCCAAACTTTCTCTGAGCTGGAAGAGGAGTCAGTACAATCATGAATTAATCAGCAGGAAAATCATAGGACAGTTTTGCAAAACCAACAATTGTCTGGAATTAGGGTCTAGAGGGGAAACCATGCGAGGAGTGGCTGAGGGCACTTGGCTTGTTTAGCCTGGAAAAGAGGATACTGAGGGCAGAGCTCACTGTGGGCTTCAGCTCCCTCAGGAGGGGCAGCACCGATGGCTGCTCCCTGTGACCAGTGACAGAACCTGAGGGAACAGCATGGAGCTGTGTCAGGGGGTTGAGGCTGGGTGTTAGGGAGAGGTTCTTCACCCAGAGGGTGGCCAGGTACTGGAACAGGCTCCCCAGGGATGTGGTCACAGCACCAGGCCTGGCAGAGTTCAAGAATCGTTTGGATAACGTCAGGCATGTGGTGTGATTCTTGGGGATGTCCTGTGCAGGACCAAGATTTGAACGTGATGGTCCTTGTGGATCCCTTCCAACTCAGGAGATCCTAGGATTCCACAATTCTGTGATTTAAGATGGTGTTTGCCTGGTGTTTTTAAGGACCTTGGGCTTGCCAAGCTCGTAATTGAGTAGGACAAACCAGCTCCAGTCAGCTTCAGCACAGCAGGAATGGTGGATGTGCTGCCAGGTGTTTAGTAGGGAGCTTCTGGGAAAGTCAGCAGGGTTGATTTCCATCAGGAGTTAGACACCATGGTGTTTTCTGTCCACAACTTATCCCCAAAAGGTGAAAAGAGCCACAGCACCCTTGGTGAGATGCATAAATTTGTGTGAGGATACTCAGGGGCTTGCCTGTCTTTTATTTTCTGCAGTTTCCTGAGTTGCTGAATCTTCTGGGTTTAGCATATTTTCTCATCTCCCGCAGTGTTGTAGCAGTCCCAGAGCTGATTGACAGGCAGGCTGAGGAGGGGAGAATTCTATAAGCTCATGCTGCATCCTCTTGGTATTTTCTTACCATAGATCCATGTGAAATGGAGCAAGAGTAATGAGTTAAAATATTAATAGTTCAAAAATCAGATGCATTGGAAGGAAGCTGCATTTTTTTGTTCCTCTTACTCCATCAGACGCTGGAGGACAATAAGGCCAGGAATTCAGAGAGAAATCTGAATGTAAAGAAACCCCATCACAAACCTGTGGTGGGAGTTTTAAGGCTGTTAAGAGTTGAAATCCATGTTAAAAATCTTTCCTCCAATTTGTACCTCTTGAGATATCACTGCAGGTTAGGCTGAAAGCTGTTCAACAGCCCAGGCGTTACCACAACCTGCTTAACAAGTGACAAACCCATCAGAAAAACATTAGCATACATTAGCGTATGTAAACTGTGCCCTTAAATCCTGGTATGAATAATGGTGATGACTTGCTGAGCTGTGCTGTGGAGAGGAGGGTCCCTCTGCCAGGGGACTTGGGCTGAGAGTGAGATCAGGCCCTGACCCGGCTTTACGGGTTTCTCCTGCCTAAGCCTAAGCTCTCTCAAGTCCTTGCAAAGCAGCAGAGCGCCGTGGGCTGTGTTCTGAGTACCAATACTCCTTTGGAGGTTGTTGACAACCCAGAACAAGTTTCCTTCTCAGGATCATGACAGCAAGATAAGTCCATTAGCCTGTTTCAGCGGGGGATTGGCAGCTTACCGAGGGGCCAGAGGGGATGAGCTGTGTGGGTGCAGCCTTGACTGAAGGAGAAATAAATTATCTACAAAGCAATGGTAAAAAGTGGCCATTAATTATGAGAGGTGACAGTGTAGCCCACAACCATGAGCTCCTGGGTCTTCATTGCATGAGAAATTTCAATAATCAAAACAATATCCTAAATTTGAAAGAACCTCACAAGGATTTTTGAGTCCAATGTTGGACAATCAAAAGCTTTGCTAAAATAAAAAAATCCCCACATCCACGGCCTTCCGTTTAGCCACTGGATGAGTTGGTGTAGAAGGAAATTAAGTTAGCACAGCACGAAGAATCTGCTCAGAACATTTTTGCAGTGTGAGTTTTTTTAAAAATCACGTACATTCTAAGCTGTCAAGCCATCAATTCTCACACTGCAATTTTTGGGAGAATGGCATATCTTTCGTCTGTAGCCATGAATCCTGCTTTAAGCTCAAAATTTAGCTCAGGCACGAATCAAAATGGAGAAGAGCAGTGGCTGTGTGTCAAACTGTCTCTTCTTCTTCAAATACCCACCCAGGACAGAGTGTAAATGGTTGCTAATGATCCCTCTGCCTTTTGTTTGAGCCATTCCATATCAAACGGTCGCACCTTCCTAGTAGGAATGTCGCTGCTTAGGAAGCAGAAGGTTTTTTTCCTGGCAAGCACCTATTCGTTGACTTCTCCTGCCAGGAGCGTCTCGGGCTATCCACCAGCGAGTGCTGGGGGTCTGCCCTACTGATCCTGGGTTTCCTCGCTTGGAGGCGCTTTTGAGCTGATTTGCAGGGAATTCAAATCCCCAGCCTCAGTCCTAGCTGTGACTGCTCCTGAGTATCGATCTCTGAGCCTGTCCAAATGAGACACCCAGAGGCAGATGCTCCTTCTAGAAAAGTTGCCTGAGCGAGGCCTTCCCCAGAGACACCTTGCCCATGAGCACAATGGAAAGAACTGAAGCCAAGGAGCTCCCGACCACCTTGCTGAGGCCCCGGGTGGGCTCACCCTCCTCATTCCAGCTCCGTGCTTCCATCACCTTCACAGTCCCTCAGGAGTCACCACTGTAAGTCAGCTCTAAGGAAGGCAGTCGTCGAGCTTGAGAGCATTAAGTTAAATTTTGAAGGCTGCCTAGAGCACCATTTGGTCTCTCTGTGAAACAAGGCCCCAGCTGTTGCCCCAGGAGTGGTCCTTGGAGAACAAGCCCGTACAGATGTGCCTGACAGCCCTGCAAGGAACACGTCAGTGCTCACGAGGAGGCTGTTGCTTTGCTGTGGTTCAGCTCAGGCTGCTTAGCTGTTCCAATCATCTCTAAGTGCCCCAGCGAGTGCCTTGGAAACATGATTTCCCACAAGCCTGGGAAAAGGTGGGAGGTCCAACTTTAAGATTGCTCAGACCGGAGAGTCATAAACTGCAACCTCCAAAAATGACTTTGCATCAAGATTTAAGTGATTTCTAACACAAGGGCTGATTGTATCTTGTGGTGCCACAAAGTGGCAGTGTCTCCTTGGGGTCATTCTGGCTGGTGGCTGCTCTTGGTGTGAAACCCGGGCAGCTGCACCAGCCCGGATGCTGTGCAAGAGGAGGGAACATTGTGCTGATGATCTTCAGGGGCTCCTCAGGACACTTTCCCAAGACTGGCAGGTAAAAAGTGATACTGCAGAGTGCTCCAGAATCCGTATGCATCCTTCCAATTAAAAGGAAAAAAAGCAAAACCAGCAGCAAGCAGGGAAAAGGAACATCTTCCCCAAGCCAGAGCACATGGATAATGTAACTGTGACACAGACACCCTCCCACAGGCTGCAGCTCCTACAAGAAAAGCAAGTAGCTGCTGAGCACAAGCACGTCCGTACGGGAGGGGGATGTTTTAAGTGCTGACACAGATTTGGCTGACAAACGCGGTGCTGGCACACTGTCTCCTTTGAAATAACAAATGCTGCCGCAAAACGTGCTCTGCACTGCTGTGTCTGTCCCTGTGTGCTGTGAAAGTGGCTCCCAGGGAGTTCACCCATGAAGCTGAGGGGTCTGAAAATCAAGACCTTTTGTGTGAAGTTCCGTCCTGTGGAAATGGCAGTCCTGCAATTCCAGGTGACCTGGTGGTGTCCATAGGGCAGAGGTCTTTAGCAATGCCAGCACAGACCCATTCACAGCAAGGGGCTGGGCAACAGATTCTTAAGTTAATCTGTTTGAGTTTTTTCCCCACATGTTCTTACAGACACATAAATAATGGGATTATTCCTTTGAATTCCAGGAGCAGAGTCATTTTGTCCTGGCCTGCAGCTCCCTGCCTACCCTGACAGAAGTCTGCTTTCCTGCTCTGATCTCTTCAGTCAAGGTGTAGCTTATCTTGGAAAATGGAATTGTGCTGCAGGGAGGGGACAAGGTTTTGGCAGGGCAAGGAGAACACCCAGGTGGGTGAGTGAATTAAATTCAAGGCTTTGGCCACTGGGGCACTGGGCTGTTTTTTTTTTTTTCGGCAGTTATTGCAAGGGGAAAGGAAACCAAACCAAACCAAGGTTTGGTGTGAGAGGGCTGGGCCACTTTCCACCTCTCAGGTGCTCTTGTCTGCAGTTGCATGTGCCAGCTGGGACCTACATCCCTCATCTCTTGCTGCTCAAGATGACAGTGTGATGCAGTGCTTTGGGAAAAGCACTGTGCTTCCCTCCTGGAGCTTGTCAAGCCCCCCAAGGCAGGTGGAAGAAGGCTATGGGATGAGTGATACAGCAGTATCCCCTGGTTAGCCCTCCCCGCAATCCCATCTGCAGATAAAACTGCATCCAGAAGTGGCCATGCTGAGGGGGTGTCCCAGATGGTACCACATGCACCACAATATGCTACGTTCTGCCTGAGCCAGCCCCAAAAAGTTCTGCTACAGTGAGGAAGAAGTGAAGGCTGTAACCTCTTGGGATGTACTTAGAAACCCTAGGAAGCACCGATGGATGGACCTTGCTTGGCCTCGGAGCTATAAATCCCCTGCTCCACTGGTGGTGGCAGTGCCCCTGCTCTGGCACAGGTGGCTGGCAGGACTGGGGGGATGTCCCTGTCTCTGCTGCTTTTGGGGGCATCTTTGCTGCTCTGAACTACTCCCCTCCCAAGACCATGCGGGCCACTAAGGTGATTAAGGGATTGGAGCAGCTGTCATGAGAGCTGGAAAAATGAAGGCTTGGGAGGGGGGTTCTTGTCCATATCTGGTGAGGGATAAAGAATCACGGAACAGTAAGGTTGGAAGGAACCACTATGGGTCATCTGGTCCAACCTCTCTGCTCAAGGGGTCATCCTAGAGGGCATTGGACAGAATTGTGTCCAGATGGTTTTTTAATACCTCCAGTGAGGGAGACTCCACACCCTCTCTGGGCAACCTGTTCCTTTGTGTGGTCAGCCACACGGAGAAGTTGTTCTTCCTCATTTTCATGTGGAACTTCCTGTGCATTAGTTTCTGCCCATTGTCTCTTGTCCTGTTGGTGGACATCACTGAGCAGAGCCTGATCCATCCTCTGGCACCCTCCCTGCAGATACTGACAGACATTGATGAGGTCCCCTCTCAGTCGTAACTTCTCGAGGCTGCACAGCTCCAGCTCCCTCAGTGTTTCCTTGTAAGAGAGATGTTCCGATTTCTTAATCATCTTTGTATCCCTCTGTTGGATCTGTTCCAAGAACTCCATGTTTCTCTTGTACTGAGGAGCCCAGAACTGGACACAGTATTCCAGATATGGCCTCACTAGGGGTGGAGGGGCAGGATCTTGCCCTGCTGCCAAAGCTCTTCCTAATGCATCCCAGGATCCCAGTGGCCTTCTTGGTCCCCAGGGCACACTGCTGGCTAAGGGACGGCTTCTTGTCCACCGAGACTCCCTGGTCCTTCTCTGCAGAGCTGCTTCCCAGCAGGTAGGGCCCCATCAGCTACTGGTGCATGGAGTTATTCTTCCCCAGGTTCACCATCATGGTGGATGTTCAGGGATTTAAACCAGCAGAAGGTGATGGGCAGGGTTTGGAGAGAGGAAGGCAAATGATACAAGCTTAAAAAAAATAACCAGTGAAACCACAGAGACACATCACAGAGGAAGGGGAGAGCAGTTCTGGGGGCCCCCAGCCCCACAGTACACCATGCAGGGTATAGGAGCAAGGGCCCCAGCAGCCCTACTTCATGATGCAGATGGAAATATCCAGGATCCCTGCTTTCTGCCCAGCCCAATCAGGAGGTGGCACAACACCCAGCACTCTGCTGTGCACTTCGTAGCCTAATGCCACCTCCTCCTTGGTGGGGCAGAAGGCTCTGTGTCACCAGCCACATGCTGCCAAGGCCACTGAACTCAGGAAATTTAATAAAAGCAGTGAGAACCAATCGTGTTGTGAGTGTCAGGGAGGTGGCTCCCACCATGCTGCTGCACCATGTTGTCACAGCCACCAAGAGGACAAAGTTCCTGGGAGAGCCAGAGGAAACAGTGCTTCCTTCCCAGCAAGCTTCTAAAAATCCAGCAGCTTGTTGGTGCCGAGGAGCTGCACAGGAGGGGCAGAAAAAACCCTCCAGCCTCAGGGAATGTGGTGAGGGACGAGCAGCAAGGGGGGACACAGAGAGCAGCCTCCCTCCCAGCCCAGTGGTGTGTCCCTCACACAGTGAGGTGGGGACAGCGGATATCCTGGGACAAGGCACAGCCAGTTAGGCAGAGCAGCTCGCAGGGTGGTTTAGCATTCCCTGTCACACCCATCCGGTGTGGGAACATTTGGGAACATGGCCTGGCCACCACAGCTGCTGCAATCTGCTTCCAGTGCTGGACAGGGGTCCTTACTGGTCCAAACTGGAAGTCAGGGCCTAGATAACCAACAGCAGCTGGAGATGGGGAACGTGTGGATTTACACACACACACACACACACACACACACACACACACACACAAAAACATACATACATACACAGGGCTGTTTCCATTCCCAGGGCAGCCCTGGTTTCGGTGTCCCCCATCCTGTGTAGCCACCTCCTACTACCTTGGGTGATGTGTCCCATGTCCAGCAGCCAAATTTTGGCAACATTTGGCTGAGTTGCAGGGCCAGAAATCACAATTATTTCCCATGACATCCCCTGTCACCCTCCAAGCAGCTATGCTGACACCCAACTTGCCCTGCCCCAGTGCACTGGGGCCAAAGAAACACCCTTACGGCGACACCGAGGCTCTTTAAAGGTTTTTATTTCTGCTTTAAAATCAAAATTAGTCATTCTCTGTAATTACATTATATATAGATTTATAGAGACAATATAGAAAAGAATTTTTTGCTTTTGTTTTTCTGCAAAAATCTGTAAATAAAAAATAAAATAAACCAAAACAAACAAAAAAAAAAAAGGTGGCAGCTTCTGTCCATCCGTCTGTCCGTCTCTCTATCGCTCCTCCTGCCCCTGCCCTCCACAGCACTTTCCAACAGGCCAGGAAAGGCTCTGGGCTGAGGCCACATCTCACTACACTCCCTACAGCCACAAGCCAGGGAGGGACAGGAGCACGTGGAGCTGGAAAGAAGAAACGCCAGCAGAATATATTAATATCTTATATTTCATTTTATTTAAGTCCCGGGGACTCCAGGTGGCAGAGGGCAGCAGTCCCCATGGCCCTGGCAGCTCCTGGAAAGAAACAGCGAGGTTTCCAAAGTGCAGGTCCTTCCGGGACAGGGCGCACGCCCTCGAGCAAGAGGAAGGCAAGAGGAGGCAGAGAAATCCGGTACCTCTCCCTGCCACCCCAGTCCTGGCAGCTGTAGCGGACGAGGGGGGCAGGAAGGGTGGACTCCCCGGGTACTTTAAATAGCGATCAGAGGGTGGGATGTGCAGCGAGCCCCCTGCCCAGTGGTGTGGAGGTGGCACCCGTGGGGCCGGTGGCCGGGGACAGGGAAGCGGTGCTCCGTAAGGCAGTGTGCGGCCATGGCGAGCTGCCGGCGGGCGGGGTAATACTGTGGTGTGCTGCCGGGAGCGGAGCTGCTGGGTCCCCAGTCCGTGCAAGCCCGGGTGGCCCAGCAGTGCCTTTGCCCTCAGGGATGGCAGGTGGGTGTGTGTGGGTCTCAGAAAGCTGTACTGGCCATGCTGGCTGGTGCAAAGATCCGCGGGAGGCTATCCAGGGTCTCCTCCAGTCGCCGGTGAGCTGATTTACCATCTTCCCCTGCAAGTACATGCCACGGTCAGTGATACAAACTGCAGAAGTTCTGTCCCCTGCCAATCCCTGGCCACCTACCCTGGCCTTTCCAGGGAAACGTGCCTAATACCTGGTAGAGCTGAGCCTGTGTGCTATGGCCACAGCATGGAAACCTTTCTTGTTCTTTACAGCACACCCCTGGGCAGGTCCCAGCTGGGATCTGGATCAAAAAGTCCCCAGAGCTCCCAATTCAGAGGTTGCAAATCCCGTTCTCAGCTGCCCACGCGGGACAGGGTTAACCCATGTTTTGGCTGCAGGACTGTTGGCTTGTGGAGAGCCTCACTTGGGGCCAATGTACCAGTGCTCAGGGCTGTGCCAGCTTCAGTGGCTCCAACAGCTGTGCACATCTGCATGCACTGGCATGGGGGTCACAAGGGCTCCTCCAGAACCCCCAGGCACACACAGGGATGCAGACATCCATGCTGCAGGCTCACTCTGAGCTCTGCCTGTAAATCTGCCCGCAGCGGCTATCCCCAGCAAAAGATGGTGACATGGACAATCTGCTGGGACATAGGACACAAGGCATCTACATGTGTCGGGGTGCCAGTGGGATGTGCACTATCAACAACCAAGACACACAGACTCCAAAACGTGACACAGCTGACAGGCTCTAAGACAGAGACATTCGTGAGCAAAGCAGCCGGAGCAAGGACAAGGGGTACGAGGACAGCTCACGTGTCCCAACCTGTGCAGCAGCTGCCACGATCTGGAGGCCTAGAAACACACTCAGATGGTTCTCTCAGGGCCATCTAGCAAATAATAAATAACAACCAGGCTTAGTGCTGTGGCTACAGGATGCCTGGCCCTCGCTGCCAGCTTGCTCTTGCCTGGCAGAGCTCGGGACATAATGAACCAGAGTGCGTGGGGTAGCCATGGAGCCCCATCTCCCGTGGGCACTGCTGGCACCAGGAGATGCCACTTGGGATGCTGTGGGTGGGGAGCAAGCAGAGAAGAAGCAGGACACTCACCGCACAGCATCAGGCTCTGCTTGGCTGCCTCCCGCACAGGCTCTTTGTCAGTTTGGCACAGGTAAACCAGCTGCTCGATGCTCTCCTTGGCCTGCAGGAGAAGGGACAAGGAAATGAGTTTGGCTGTCAAGGCTGGAGCAGGAACATAGCCAGATGGGGAAGGTAGCACAAGGCACTGCAGCCCCATGGTGCAGAAAAGCCCCTCATCCTCTTTCTTTTCCTTCTTATTGTGTTTCCTCTTCCCCTGGAACATGCAGCCCTGCGCCGCACTCCCACATCCCTCACCTTCAAGCAGCCCAGCGCCGCACACCCTGCTACACGTGTCTGCACCTCCTCATCCTCCAGCTGCTCCAGGAAACACACGAGGGCCTGGGGGAGATGGGGGAGTCAGTGCCACCATCTGTAGCAAAGCAAGGGCAGCACCCCAGGGGCTGTGGCACCAGCCCACGTCATCCCTGGCTTGCCCAGCACATACCCGTTGGCGGAAGCGGGGATTTTCTGCCAGGCTGCGGAGCTGGGCTGACACGGCGCTCACCACCTTGCTGTTGCCCTCCACGAGGAGCAGGCTCAGTGCCTTCAGTCCCTCCTTCTTCAGGCGGCCCTCGGGCATGCGCTTCAGGGCACGCAGCACCACGTCCTGGTCGTCCGAGTTGAGATTCTGGGCCAGCAGTGCTGCGGGAAGCCATCCGAGGTGGGGGAGTCACACAGCACTGCCCCCACACCCCTGCCACCCATCCCCGGGCACCTTGGATCCATGCTGGGCAGAGTGGGCCCCACACAAGGTGCCAATGCATGGAATTGCTCCCCAAGACACTGGGGGACCTACAGCAAGGATATGGAAAGGCAGCATGGAACTGGGCTGCACTCTAGATCAGACTGACTTGCCCACCCCAAGGATGGCTGAGCCTCCTGGTGATGCCCTTGAATGGTAATGGCACTGCTGCAGGGTGATCAATCACTGTGGTGATACTCTGGCACTCTATCCCAGGACTTAAGGAGGGTGGGAGGACACCCACCTTCCTCTGCCAGCTCCATCATGTAGGTGTCAAGCACCAGGGCACCGAGCGACTCAAAGTGGCTCCAGTACTGGAAAATGGTGACCTGCTCACTCTGGGCACTGCCAGGCCGCCGGGGCAGCCGCCGATTCAGCACGTCCTCCACCAGCTTCACACACACTGTTAGAAAGAATCGGGATCACAGTGTGCAGCAGCCATGGTCACTCCTCTGTGGAGCTGCTGGCACCCATATCCTCCCACTCATGGTCACTGAGTGAGGCTGGCAACTCCCTGAACACCCCTGGGCACCCACTCACCAGCATCAGCCAAACCAGAGTGCTGCTCGCTGATGGGAGCTGCATACTGGGCACTGAGCACCTGCAGGAACCGCTCCACAGGGCAGGTGTAGACGTTGGGCACTTCCACACAGAGGTCCCAAAGGGGCAGCACGCCCTCCTTCCGTGTCGAGAACTGCACCACTGTGGGGACAGGCACTGTCAGACCTCCCTGAGGCCATGGCAGCAGGCAGGTGACTCCTGCCCTCTGTCTGGCATGGTCCATCGCTGCCCAGCCATGCCCACGAGGGGACACAGGCTTCACACAGCCTCCAGGATGGCACAGAGGGTCCCCTCAGCTGTGTTTCTTTACCATCAGCGGCCGAGCTGGCTGCTCCTGCACGCTCCTCCGTCAGCTGGCACACGATCTCCAGCACCTGGGACTCCCGCAGCAGCCTGTCCAGGGCATACATCTCCTGGCACCGCAGGGGACCGAACGTGCCCAGCTTCTGCAAGGCACAGCCAAACCAGGGACTTCAGGGACAGAGCTCACTGCCCACATCACAGCCCCCAGGCTGCAGCAAGACCCCCTTCAAGGGGATACATACAGCCCACCCCTGTGTGTCCCCTGCTGCCATATCCCACCCTGGTCCTCACCAGCAGCAGGCGGTTGCAGTTGTTGAGGTGAAGCACCAGAGCCTTATCCAGGAACTCATTGCCAGTGCTCATGGGGTCAGTGCTGGCCTCAGAACCACTGCACATTCCGGTGTCATCTGCCCCCATCTCGCCAGCGCTGGGGGCCCTGGTGCTGCGCAGGGGTCTGCCAGCCCTCCTGCAAGCCAGGGAGAGATCAAGGCAGTGGATCAGCACAGGACACCTGGACCTGGCCCTTCCCCACCCTCAGGGCAGAGGACAAGTCCCAGGGGCACAAGGACAGCCTCCAGCCCACCCCTCATGGAGAACTGCAGGGTGACAGTGTGCCACCAGAAGGACCAGGTACTGCTGGTTCTTGACCTAGACCTTCCCTAAGCTGTGATGAACAGGTCTAAATATACTTGGGCACCCTTGAACATCCCCTATTCCAACTGCCCCAAGGCCATCTCCTGCCCTGTGCCCCATGCCATGAGCCCCACTGTGCACCTCTCATCTTGGAGAGGCTCCTCCTCAGAGCCTTCTGAGTCCTCCATGTCAGAGGTGTTGAGGAAGCTGAAGCTCTCCAGTGCATGCTCCACTGTCAGGCTGATGCTGGAGGCCCGGCTGAGGAAGACCCCTTGCTTCTGCTGTGGAGGAAGGCATGGTGGAGTTGGATCCTGGCTCACCAGCCAAGACAGCCCTGCCACCCACATTACCAGTCTATGCCATCATGGATGGCCCCATCCCCATCACCCCTGGGCACTGCCAGCAGGGATGGTCTTGTCTCCATGGTCTCTGAGCACTGCCACCATGGCTGGCCCTGTCCCCATCATCCCCAGGCACTGCCAGCCAGGATGACCCTGTCACCCTCACCCCATGACACCCCTGGGAGCCCCTCACCAGCAGCATCTCCTCCAGACGTTTGAGCTCCCGTTCGAGGGGCTGCAGCTCTGGGAACTGTCCCCGATAGTCATCCAGAGCTGAGCCCAGAAGGCCGATTGCCTCCTCCAGACCTGAATCCACCATCTTCCCCCGTGGCACCTCAGGGATGCTGGTGGGCAGTGGTGGGGTTGGGATGGGCCTCTCTTCTGCAGAGGCTTGTGCCAGTGCTGTGGGGATCCCAGTGCCATAGTCACTCTGTGCTGGCGCCTGACTCTGCACTGGCTCTGCACTGCCAGCCTCCTCCTCACAGGAGGTGGCCCATGCTACGGAGGCACGAGGCTTGGCCTCAGTGGCCCTGTCCTGCCCTGCCACAGCAGCTGCCACCTCAGCACCAGGCAGAGAGTGTGCATCTTGCTTGCCCATCCCTGTGTCCTCCGTGCTGGGCGCAGGCTCCCAAGGGCTCTCCACAGTCTTGACCTCCATTGTGGCATCCACGCTGGCCTCGCTGATGTGGCTCAGAGTCCGGGAGTAGGGCACATGCCCGTTGGCCACTGTCTCCTTCTTACGGCTGCTCGGCTCCTCCGGCTGGCTCCCAGCAGAGGGGACACTGCTGCCACTGGCCCCAAGCACGGTGTCAGCCTCCTCTGGTTGCTGGGAGAAGGAGATCTCGATGGCAGGGGCGGAGGCCTGCACCTCAGGCTGCACGATGGGCTTGTGTGTGGCATGGCGGGCACTGCTGGACAGCTGGGGGCTGGAGGAGTCATCTGAGGACTCAGAGGAGATGGACCAGGCTGTGCCGTTCTCCAGCTCCTCTTGGCGCCGCAGCATATTCTGGAAAGAGGGAGAACGATGTCAGCTGAGACCCTGCTCCTGCTGCCGCATCTCCTCCAGCTGTCTGCATGTCAAACGGGCAGGACTGAGGATTGATCTGAGCTGGAGGGCACTGAGGCTGCCATGGCTCTGCTGACACAGCAGGATGGTCAGCAAACACCTGGCAGCTTCCAGATCTGGATCCCACCCAATGCCAGAAGGCAATCCAGCTCCCCACGAACAGCCCCATGTGTCCTGGAGCCTGGGGTGCCAGCAGTCCCTCAGCACAGTGGGATGCAACACGTGGAGCCAAAGACACCAACCACCATGGCTGCAAGGACAGCAACAGCTCCAGCACCAGCTGGTGGGGACAGCACTGGCCACCACACCAATTTTGTGGTTCACCATCACTGAACCGATGCCAAGCCAATTCCATGTTAGTCACACCAGCACCACGACAGCATCACACCACTGCCACGCCAGCACCATCTCACCAGCGCCATCACCAGTACCACACCAATGCCACCAGCACGGGGACATGGAGAAGCTGTCTACTCACTAGAGACCAACTCTTGCACGGGGGTGAACCCAGGCTCCCCTAGCTTGGGGACTAGCTCTGCAGGACCAGCCAGACCCAGCCTGGCAGAATCAGGCCTTTGGGCATCAGCGAGGGATAGTGAGTAGGAGACAAGGACTGGCTACAGCTACAGCGGGATGGCCACAGCGCTGGGCTAAGCTACTGGCCTGCTCCAGCCCCGCACTTACGCGGCCCTGCTGCGGCCATCTCCCGAGCTTGGCCGAGGAGACATCGCCGCAGGAGCAGCTCTGAGACAGCTTCTCGAAGAGTGTCTCCCGAAAGATGTCCAGCAAGGACCAACCACGCTTGTCAGCTGCCCGCTCCGGGCTCTTGGGCAGAGAGAAGAGGAGCTGTGAACGTGGGAGGGAGGAGCAGGTGCCGGTACTGGGGAGTCCTGGTGGGATGGCTGGAAAGGATGGAGCTGCCTACCTATCCCTGAGCTGTGCCACCCTCTCAGATGCTGCCTAGGCACATCCCTGTGTGGACCCCTCCACTGGCCATGTCTCCTGAGCAGCCCTGCCTGGTGCACACTTACATAGAATGCCTGTTCCCGCAGGGATGGCGTGTCAGGCGGACTCTGGTTGTAGGTAGAGAACCTCTTGTTCACTGTGGAAGTCTTGTTGACAGTGCTGGCTGCTGAGGGCTGGTCGTCCTTGTCGAAGGGGCTGGGGAGGACAGCAGGGAGGTGAGGGTTATGCACCAGAGCAGGGGATCTCAAGACACGAGGACCCCCTGCAGACTAGCTCTGATTTTCTATAATTACAGCCCAGTTTTGGGATGGGAGACAGACTGGGGTGGGTCATCTCTTGCTGGGCATCCCCTGCACTGTCATCTGCCACCAGCCATGCCTGCTGAGGTACTCACTTCCAGGTCACCTCCAGGCTGAGTTTGAGGGTGCCCAGGTCGTTGATATCCACAGCCACTACCTGGGGCAGAGCTGCAAAGAGGTCCTTGGTCTCACAGGACACATTGCCCACCACAACGTGGTTGGCCAGGCTCTTTAGCTCCGTCACCTGGAGAAGGAGGAGAGGAAGGAGAGGAGGAAATGAAACCACGGGCCAGTAAGGGTGATGTTTAGGTGAGGTGCTGGAAGTAAGCCCTGGGAAGTGGTGGAATCACCATCCCCGAAAATGTTAAAAAAATGTGTGGATGTGGCACTTGGGGACACAGTTTAATGGTGGGATTGGCAGTTCTGTGTTAACAATTGGACTTGATGATCACAGAGGTCTTTTCTGACCTAAATGACTCTGTGATGCAGGGGGATAGCTGGCCCACCCCATCCCTGTCCTTTTATGCACTATACCTTGATGGAGAGGAACTCAGTGACGAGGGGCAAGAAAACCATTTCCTCGCTGTCCCACACCTGCTTGCTGTTCACCTCGATGCGCCCTCGCAGCTTCCACCGCTGCCGTCCATACTTCATGAAGATCTGGGGATGCAGAGGTATGGGTATGGGGGAGACATGACCCCAGAGTGATGGGTGTTCTCTGTATGTCCCTAGGCATGGCCATGGACTCATGCCACCCACCACCACCCTGCAACACGCCCTCCACGCCAGCACCCACCTACACCCCTCAGACACCCCAAGGGCAAGAGGGCAGAGGAAGAGCAGAACCCAACCCATATGGTCCCACCAACCTCATACTGGTCACCAGCACAAAGCCGGGCAAAGCCTGCCAATCCTGCAAGAGAAGGCAGAGGGGCGTCAGCAGGCAGCAGGCAGGCAGGCAGGCAGCGGGACAGGGATGGAGCAGGACATGGTACCTTTCATCCGGATGTGGAACTCGCCCAGCTGGCTCTCCAGCTCATTCTCCAACAGACACATGTTCTGGGAACAGACAGACGGATTGACAGGACCTATGAGCAGCCACCCATGGACTTAGCACCCTGCCAGCCCAGCCAGCCAGCTGCCTCACCTCTGTGTACTCCTTGTAGCCCTTGCTGGCCTCGGCCAGGCTCTCGCGTGCCTCCCGGCTGCCTGGCGAGCCTGTGCTGTAAGCCTTGACCATGTTGTGGGCTCCATCACGGAGCCGCCGCTGGATGCAGTAAGCCTCATACAGCTCATCTATCTGCAAGGACAGGCCCAAGATGCAGGGAGAGGCAGGGCTGGGGACAGCACGGCCACCCCAGCACTGCCCCAGCTCTCACCTTGCTGGCATGAAACTCCAGGCGACGCAGGAAGCGCTCAATTGACTTCACTTGCTGGAAAAGCAGAGGAGATGGTGTGAGCAGCAGGGCACCGTTCCATGGAGGAGCCACAGGTCACAATGTGGCCTCTGCGTTCCCTGCACTGAGGCTGGGGTCCTGCCTGGGAGCTGCAGGGTGGCAGCCAGTGGGAAGCACCCATGTACTGCAGCCTCCTCCAGACTCCCATGCACCAGAAGGTCCTCCAGGAGCCAAGCCAGGCTCCAGGGTGCTTTTTTCCCAGCCTGTGAGCTAACCCATGCCCTGCACTCACTAACAAGAGCTTCTGTTTGCCTGAAAGGGGTTACATGATCATCTCTGCTTCATCCCCTGCTCACCTGGGCCACCCTGCCTGCAGAGCCCCAGACCATCTCCTTCCCAGGGGACAAGGCAGCAGGGCAGTGCTAGCAGAGCGGGGCTGGCAGTAGCACGTCCCAGGCACAACGAAGGGGAATACAAGGGGGATGAGACACTGATCCCGCTTACCTTATCCAGATCGTAGAGAAAGCCCTGGAGGAAAGATGAGAGGGATAAGATGTAGCACAAAGCCAGCTCTGCCCACCCAAAGAAGACCCAGCACATGGCACCCACCACCCATAGCACGGCAGTGGGACATGCAGCACCCAGCCAGGGCTGGAGAGTGCATGACAGAGGGATGGGAGCCCCAACACCAGAGCCTGGGCTGTCCCCTACAACCCCACAGTAATGGGCTCTGCCCCAGGCACAGATGGACCACGAGTTGTCCCAGCTGTGCCCAGAAGCCCGGCTGTCTAGCCAAAAGCACCACTCCCCATAAGGCTCTTCCCAAGAGGCACTCACCAGGCGTGAATTCCTCTTGGACTCACGGATCTGTGTGCTGAGCTTCTCCAGTTCCAGCTGGTGCACCTCCAGGTAGGCTCTGGGAGCAACCACACCATGGGGGTCAGGTTGGGATGCTGTGTTCAGCGCTCCTGTTCCCCACAGCCCACGTGGGGGGCTGTGGGGGAACACAACACATCCCCACTCCCTGTTCCAGCACACAGGTGTGGGAACCCATATATGCCTCTACAAGGGATGTGGGACCCCACACAATCTGGGACACCAAGGCAATGTGCCAAAGAGACCTGGCATGTCCCTGCCTGGTGGGAGCAGAGAGCTGCCAACCCCAAGCCATGTCACAAGCTGTCCCCATGCCCCTCAGGAGCTCTCAGTCTCCACCCACCCAGCACTTACGTCAGGCCCTTCTTGAGAGCTTCATACACCTCGTCCAGGCGGTTGGGCTGAGGCACCTTGGGTGGTGGGGACTTGTGGGACATTGAGAACATCCTACTGACCCTGGAGCCAGTCTTGCGGGAGACAGTGGGGGTGAAAGGTGAGAGATTCCTGGGGAGAGAGGCTGGGATCAGCACACAGCACCAGGGTCCTTCTGGGTGCTCCAGCCAGCCAGGCACCTGTCTCTAGAAAAGGGCGATCTCTGGCCTGGAGGCCAGGTCCACTGGGCCAGGTCCACCAGGTCCCTGGTGCCAGCTGGGGGGAAACAAGGCAAAGGAAGATGGCACCACCTGGAATCAAACTGAATCCCTGGAGGGTCCGTGGGGACATCTCCAGCCCTGGTTGCCCTCTAAAGGGGGCATGTCTAGCTCCATCCCAGCACCCATGCTGCCAGGGGCATAGAGGTGCTCACCCTGGGAAGGTGAAATATGCCACCCTGTGCTTCCAGGGTAAGGCAAGATCCCAATTCAGCATGGGAGCATCCTGGGGACCATCAGCCCTGTCACCTCATCACCCAGCACAGCAACATGGGGCAGGGACTGTGCCTCTCCAGATGTCACCAAACCTGCTGGATGGAGCTGCCTCCCCCAGCCGACCCGAGGGATGCCGACCCAGCGCTGGGACCTGAACACCACCCTTCCTGCCTTGTGCAATGGAGTCACTCCCCAGCCCAGCAACGCCTCACTCAGACCGGCTCTTCCCTTCCTCCTTCCAAAGCATCGTCACGCCACCAGTGCCCAGGAGACACCATGGGCTCCTCATTTCCCAGCCTCAGGCTGTACCTCCCATCCTGTGCTGCTCTTCACAGAAGTGACCAAAAGACTTCCCCGAATCATTGGTGGGGAAATGAATATCTTGGCCTCTTCCCAAGAGATAGGTAAGCACCTAATTTCCACCATTGCTTCTCCTTCCCATCCTCCAAGGTCCCTGGAGGCATCTCCCACAAGCATCTCCCCGGCAACCACTTGGTTGCAGGCATCTAAAAGTCCTCCCTCTTCTCTGTCTCTGAGGGGCCCCCTCTGGTGCCCACAAATCACCAGCAATGTGCTGGTGACCTGGAAAGTGTCACTTGGCCCAGAGTCTAGACAGGACTTAGGGACAGAGTTGAGCAGGGTGGGAGATGAGAGCACAGGGAGGCTCCGTCTGCTACCCAAGAACTACCTGCAACACAGTAGCCAGGAGGTCGGGATGGTGCAGAGAGAGTTGGTGGGGAAGTGCAGCACATGGGGATGTTGAGCAGAGAGGAGGAGGAAGGGTATGAAGGGACCATAACATCAGTAGTGGATGGAGAGGATGGAGCAGGGAACAGCTGCTCCTCACACTGCAACTGGCAGGCAGCTGGTAAAACCTTTCAAATGATAGGTTTGAGGTGACCCTGAGGAAACCCTGATTCACACCAGCACTCAACCCCGAAACTGGCTGCCGGAGGATGTCAAGGACATCAAGACATTTCAAAGCCACCCCATCTCTCCCTCACCCATTAAACATTATGAGATGGTCACAGGGAAGGTCTTAAGAGCTGGCTGAAGAATGAGGTGAGCTACACCTGCCCCTCTCTCATGCTCTTGTGGCAGCAGCTACAGGGCTGCAGGGTCCTCACCCCACCTGGGGCACGGCATGGCAGAAGGTTGTGATGATGGGCTCTGTCTCCTATGTGGCCTCAGTGCTCCCTGCAGCCCCATGTGCAACAGCCCCTGGCTACCAAAAAGATCCCTGAGGGAGATGCTGGGACAGCTGGATGGAAAAGAGCCCCAGGATGCACAGCAGGTCCCACCACAAAGGCCAAGCCTGTCACCATTCCCCGTGGCAGGCAGCATGAGCAGCCATCTCCTACCTGAAGGGCCGGTCGGCCGATGAGTTCACTCCGGCGAAGGACTGGCTCCTATTGATCTTGGTGACGAGGACTCGGCGCTGCGGGCGCACAGACAGTGACATCGTTGAGTGTGACCTGGAGGGCCGCCCTGGGGACAATGACACATCAGGGTCACCAGCAGCAGGGTGAGGACACACATGCAGGCAGGACTGCCACCAGCACTGAGAATAGCACCTACGGACCATGGGTTGGGAGACTTCCCACTCTCTCAGTCCAAGAACATTCCTGGTGGCACCAGAACACAGATCTCATGCTGTCCCCAGAGATACTGCCCTTGGTGAAGTGGGGCTCTGGGCACTGTGAGCTCTCAGTGGGCACACCCAGACAGACATGTCCCAGGTTGGCCCTATGGGGGTTATAGAAAGGGGCTGATGCCCGGTGCCTACCATGGCCTTTCCCAGATACTTCCACGGCAAACTGTACACGGTACCCAAGCCCAGACACCTCCTCCTGAACCCCACCTTCTACTATGTCCATTGTCACCCGTGCCACCCTGCTGCAGGGGCAGGAAAGGCACAGGGCTGGACCCGGCTGCCCAGCCCTTTGCTGTCTCCTCACTTGCTTCCGCTCACTCTAGCAATCAGGAGGGAAACCCAAGGACAACAAAGCACTTGGGAAAGTTCCCAGCTTTGCCAGGAGCTCTGTGTGGGGGAAGAAAAGGCCAAGCCATTCCCTGCCAGACCCTGGGAAGTCCGTGCAGGCCACACGTGTCCAGCCCCATGGCTGCTGCACCCTGTCCTCTGCTCCTGGCACTGACAGTGTCAGGAACCTTGAAACCACTGCCATGAGCTGCCTGTCCCCACCACAGCCAGTGCAGTTGATGCCAGCCAGGGATAGAGAAGTTTTCTGAGTCTCAGGGCCTGCACCTGGCTGCCACTCTGCATCACAGGAACCATCCTTGTAGACCTGGCCAGGGCCGGGGCTTGGGGAGGGCAGCCCAAAGGACAAGGCAAGAGCAGGGGAGAGCAGGGCTCCTGGCCCTGCCACTCCCAGCAGTTCCAGCTGTGCACAGGAAGGAGCCCAGCCCACAGGGCAGCCACAGAGGAGCAGGATGCAGGATGCTCCACTTCATTCTGGGCACCATTGAAGGCAGGTCAATCCCTCTGTCCCAGCCAGCCCTGAGCAGAGCTGTGGCAGCTGCTGGGGATGAGCCCACACAGTGCCCAGCAGTTACACACCCCTCCAGGGACAGCCCAGAACCCCAGGGATGCACAGCTTCCCTGGCTGACAGACTGAGCCAGAGCCACCTCCCTCCATCCTAAGGAGCTCACTTTGCTTTTCCTCCTGTCTCCAGCATGGCCGACAGTGAACAGCTCAGGGACACAGGCACTGCTGGGGCTTCCACCCCCACCCCATCCCATCCCCACTCCTTCCCCACGCCCAGGACCCCAGCTCAGCCTGGTCCCACATGGCTCACACTCAGCCACCAGCGGGCATCCCCCCAGCACTGTGCCCCTCACCACCCCGCACGCCAGGCTGGGGCCAGGGATTTGCAGCACCCAGGACGAGCCAGAGCCATTTGCAGTCACAGCTAACCACCACCACCACTCACCTCTATCCCAGTGGAGCCAGGAGGCAGCAGGTCCATCTGGTTCCCCCTTGGGACTTGTGTCCCAGCCACGCCACGGAGCCACTCGGCGGGTCCCACGGACACAGAGTTATCTGGGTGCCAGTCCCTCCATTTTCCAGGACAACACTGTCCCAATTAAGCTCATTACGAAGAGCTGTAATCCCTGGCAGCCCGGCTGACCTGCAGGCCTGGGCAGATTACCCTCTGCAGGGCTCTTTAATCTGCTCCCCACTGAGTGAGGAGGGCCTGTGGCACCCGTGCTACAGTGGCTCAGACATAGGGAGAGCAACCACCACCCACAGGACAAGGCTCTCATGTGTGGGGCAGGTCACAGTTCAGGGTGAGGACAGTCCTGCCAACCCATCCTTCTCCAGCCCACATTGCCACTTTGGAGCAGAGAGGGACCTCTAAGGAGAGTATCCCAGTCAGGAGCCCACACTGGGGAAGGATGCTGAGATTGTCTGAGAGAAAGATGCTGAGAGCATCAAGAGGAGGAGGATGCAGGAGGGGGAGAAGGGTGCTGGAGGGGACTGATGCCCCAGCACAACTCAGAGCAATCTGCAGCCACCTGCCCAGGCACCTCAGAGGCTCCAGCAGACACTTCTGCCGTGCTGGGTCCTGCTCCAAAGCACTGGAGGCTCCCTGACTGGCACAGGGAGCAGTGGCTGCTGACAGGACCACATGCACCCTGCACTCCAGCCCTGGACCCGGCTCTCCCCCAAACATCCACCACGATGTACCATGGCACCCTGCAACCAAGGTCCTGTGCCAGGACCCCAAGCCCCCCTCGGAGGAGGGGGGCACCAAACCCCTGCTCTGCAGGAGTGATGCTCCAGGAGCCCCAAGGATGCTCCAGCCCAGCACCAGCAGCCAGCCGGGTGCTGAAGGGCAGCACTGCCTGCACGAGGCAGGGCAGGCAGAATGTGGGGTCTCTGTTCCTGGCACTCTTGGGCTTGGCTCACAGAGGAGGAAAAATCCCCAGCATAGTGCATTCCTGACATTACCGAGATAAGAGGTACCTGGTACCAGCAGCACAGCCAGCCCCCGCAGGGAGCAGAGCCTGGGGCACGCTTGGAAGGGACCACTGGGCACCGTATCTCACCCAGGCTGGTGAGCCCCGTGCCAGGCTTACCATGAGGCTGGCACCAGCACACTCAGGTCCCTGCCATGGGCTAAAGCCCCAAGCACATCCTTTCTCTCTCCTGAGCAGAAAAGGTCCTGCCTCAAAGGTTCAGTCCCACAAGCCCCACCGCCCCCTGCCCTTAGTTAGGGCTCAGTGCAAACAAACCTGCCTCCCGACCAAGCTTTTCACCTTTTCCGTGCCACAGACTGCCTCCAGATCTCCCAGCGTAGGGAATACAATCCTGGGAGTGTGTCCCTCTGTCCGTCCCTGGCCAGCACTGCCCGTGGGCAGTGGCCAGAAGGGCAACGAGCAGCTGAACAGGCAGCACAGCACGGGGTGCTGGAGCCCACCCCGGGGCTCTCCAGCCCGGCTGCCGGCTCCTCTCTCGACGCCCGGTGCTCTGGAGATGATTGGGATCCCAAGAATGCTGGTCTGAGCAGCGGAGGGGGCAGTCCGACCGGCTGGGTTGGTCCCAGCTGGTTTCTGTTTCCGACACTCAGACACCAGCCTCAGGTCGCTCCGGCGGGTTTATCAACACTGCCCTGGTCGGAGACGCCCCAAACTGGCTCCCCCTGAGTCCCCAGCCCTGCAGCCCTGGGAGCTGGGGGTGCTCTGACCAGCACTTCCAGGGATGTCACTCACTGAAGGCCACCAATGCCCAGGTCGGCCAACCCAGCAGACTCCAGCACCCCTCACCTCGGGGAAGACACCCAGCACCAAGCAGCAGCACCTGGGGCACCCAAGGGGAGTGGGCTGTGGTCCCCGCACTGATGGCACTGCGGCCATCCCCGGGGCACAGCAGGGCACAGTGTCCCTCAGTGGGGGAGGCCACGATGGCCACAGGACCATCCATCCTGCCCGTGGTGTCTGGGGCAAGTGGGGGGTCCTGCCACGTCCCGCCCCAGCACCTCTGGGTGAAACCTGGGCGCACGGCGGGGATGACCTCGGGAGCCTGTGAACTCAGCCCGCCGGCTCGGCTCCGCCGGGAGCAGCCGCTGCATTCGTGTTTGCACAGCTGTGGCCCCGCTGCCCCAACGCAGGCAGTACCCCGGCCCCCGCCGGCCCCTTCCGGCCCCGGGACGGCCCTTGGCCGGCTCCCAGCGTGGGCTGGAGCAGTTCTTCCCTCCCATCACGCCTCATCCTTCCCTCAGCACAGAGGATGGGAGCATCCGGGGACCGAAGCCATGCTGCCTTGGTCACAAGGAGCCTGAGAGCCGCCTCTTCCCTGACCTCTCCATGCTCTGCCTCTCCTGCAGGAAGGCAGGACACCCCCGGCTTCTCCTCGTGCTGGGCAAGGAGAGGGATTGGGGGCTTTTGGGAGTCAGATGAGTCAGTGAATGGCATCCCGGCTCCCGTGACTCACCCGGAGAGAAAGTCTCAGCCATAAGGTCACAGCCCCACAGCCCCCACCAGAACAGGGAACGGCGGTTTGGTTGTTTGGGTGCTGGCTGCTCTCGGCAGTTTGGGTTGGATGGGTGCTGGGTGCTCTCAGCCCCATGGCAGTAGGGACATGGCGCTGATATCCGCCCCTGCGGCCAGGGGAGCCTGCTGGCTCCTTGGGCCAAATGGGAGGGCGGCAGGAAAGGGAAGGAGCTGCGAATGGGAAGAATTGGAGGAAGTGCTTATTTACCCCGCGGAGTATCCCTGCGGAAGGGCAGGGCACGGCACAGGCGGACACTCACAGCCAGTTCCTCGGGGGGGCTCACAGCCCCCGACCCTGCCACTCATCCCATGGGCTCCCTGTCTCCAGCCAGAAGGAGATGCAAACCCAAACTGTAACGCAGGGAAGCGGCAACCACTGGGGCAGGGGGTTTCCCAGGGGTTGGCAAAGCTCAAGCCCAATGTGTTTTCTACGATGGCTCCTGGGAACCAGCCCAGGACTACTGCAGTCCTGGTGAAGTGAGTCCCACACCACCGAAGGCACAAACTGAGCACCCAGTCAGGATCCCCATGGACACCACTCATCTCTGTAACCCTGTGAGACGGGGCTGCATCCTGGCCATGGGCACCAGACTCTGCTCCTGAGTGGGCTATGATCCCTCTCAGAACTGCTGGGAACCTCTGGAAGGATCCTCCTGGGACTGGCATAATCTTGTGGAGGTCCCACATGCCACCCTCCCCCTGACATCCTTATCTCCAGAGTGCTCTGCTGGGTACCAGTAGCTGCCCCCACAAATCCTGGCCAGAAAACTTGGTCCAAGTGCACAAAAGCAACCCCAAGGCCCTCTGTTCCGCCCGGTGCCCTGGAGCCACCATGCCAGGGACGCTTGACATGGGGATGGGCTCTGTTTGTCCTCATCAGACATGGGGGCATGAGCAGGGAAAAAACCAGTTTGCCGAGGAAAACTGTGCTGCCATGGCATCAGGTGCTGCCATGGCATCAGGGGTGCATCACCCCAGAGCAGCTGGCAGCTGTGGCCCCACTCCTGCCTTGAGACACAGTGGATCTCAGTGTAAGCAACAGCAAGACCAGGCAGCCAGGGGATCCTGTCCTGCACGGACACTCTGTCCTGACGCCCCGCCACTGCAACCCGCGGTGACAACCCGTCCCTTGCAGGTGGCGGGTGCATATGTCCTTGGTGTCCCTGTCAGGGAGAGCTTTCCCCTCAAGAAAACTCCTCACCCCAAAAAACCCCTCCGGAGCCCAGCCACGTCACCCCGGGAGCCTCAAACAGCTGGGGGTCCCCAGATTATCGCCGCTCGCTGGGGAGCCCTGGTGCTGCCGGTGCTCAGTACCTTTCGGTTTGCCATTCATGGCGTGCTGCGGCAGCACATCCCCCTCGGGCTGGGCTCACCGTCACGGGTGGTTGTTGTTCTCTCATGCCGTCTGTCCGCCCGAGTGCGGGGGCCGTGGCCGGAGGGCCCCCCCAGCAGCAGTCTCCTCCCCCGCTTCCCCTGCCCGCGGGCTGACATCACTGCCCAGCGCCGCAGCCCCGGCGTGACTCAAGGGGACGGAGGATGGGAGGACACGGGAGGATGCCTGACCCCCCTGGAGGGAAGGGGCCCCACCAGCACCGGCTACACCCGGAGCACAGCACACTTCGGTCCCTATGCTTCCCTCCCCACCGCCCCCCTAGGGAAACTGAGGCACGGGTGGAAGGGAGGGGAACACACTGCAAACTCCTCCTCCAGCCCCTCTCTAATCGCTTCCCTCGGAGACCCCCGCTCCCGCCGGCACCCAGGGCCGAGCACACGCCGGGGAGCTCACACCGCCCTGCCGAACGGGGCTGGCCCTGAGCTGCACCCGAGGCTGGGCAGGGGATGCGGAGTCCCTCGCCCCCATCCCTGCCGGCTCCACTGCGGGCAGGCACAAAGCCGTGGGCAGCTGATGCTCACACCACTGCCGCTTGCTTCTGCATTGCCTGGGTTTAAATATAAGTACATACAAATATAATAAATATATATAGTTATATTTATGTATATAAAAAACTACCGTGGCTTTGCTGTAGGCTTCCCACAGCATGCAATCCCGTGGCATGCTGTGGGCATCCTGCAAGAACCAGGAGCCACTGGGAAAAGGGTTTCCTTGCTCAAAAGTCCATACTTTGTATCCTGAGTATCCAAAGCCTTGGAGGAGCTCACTTCAGCCAGGGCTTCCTCAAAGGGCTCTCCAAAGATGCTGGGGTGCAATTCACATGTGGGAATGTCTGTCCTGCCTTCCATGGGGGTCCAGCTCCCACAGCGCAGTGTGGCAGACCCACCTGCCCTCCATGCCAATCCCAGCAGCCAGCAGCACCTCTCAGGCTCACAACTCCCTGTTTAATGCCCTAAACAACCAGAAGACTCTGTGGCACAGATGTCACCATGCTTCAGCGCTGGTCCTGGGAATACCCAAGACTGCAACCCCCCTCCAGGTCGGACAAAGGCTGGAGCAGCCAGCCCTGTCCAGGCTGAGATCAGCTGCCCCTCACCACGTCACTGAAGCAGGAAGAAACACCTCCCTCCCAGGCTCCTTTCCTGTTTGCTGCTGATTTTAGAGCAAGGTCAGGACAGGTTCAGGAGGAAAAGCACTGAGACAGAGTCTTGGGGGTCCTTGCAGATATGAGGTCCTCCCACAAAGTCAACCCCTCCCCCAGAGAGTGAGCCTGTTGTGGGATTGCTTTACCAGCCCAGAGCAGGTCCCCTCCCTGCAGGTCCCGTAGGAGACAAGAAGCATCAGGGGCTCCCACGTATGGTGGCATGGCTGCCCCACTGTGGGCACCCACATGTGGCTCTGGAGCCAGCCACAGTCAGGCTGCAGAGCTGAGGTTGCAGCAGTGTCACCAGAGTGTGCTGTGACCCAGGGCACCCTCAGGTCCCAGCGCCCAGATGGGTGCTGGGGTGGGTGCACAGCATCAGCCACACTGGGAGAGCAGCTGGAGCAGGTGAGGCTGGGCTACCTCTGAGAAGCATCCAAAGAAAAACCATCCCAGGTGCCCACCAGCCTCCATGCCAGTGCCACAGGCCATGGGGAGCCAGCAGCCCAGCACACTGCAAAGCCCATCTCCACCCCAGCCTTCCAGAACCTGCACGAAGACCACATCTCCTACCTCGCCCGGACACGATGCATCCCCCCGGCTCTCCCCTCCGACGGGCAGAGTCCCATCCTGGCGGCTGCCGTGGGCAGTGGCCACCACCCGGCTTTTCACCCCGTGCTGCTTCTCCCCAGGGAATGGCATCACCGCCGGCACCGCCCCGGCCCCGACCATCCTTGTGCAAAGGCTGCGCCGCGCTGGCAGCCGTGCGGAGCCAGCGGCCGGCACACGGCCAGGCAGCGCGCCCGCAGCGCCGGCCCATGCCAGCTTGTTTGTTCTCATTAAAGGTTAATGAGAAAGCCACGCTAAAGCCGCCCAGCTGCGGGAGGGGCTTTCCCCGGTGTCACACAGAGTGAGGGACTTCCAGGCTTCCCTCGCAGAGGGGGTGACAGCCAGGCCGTGCTGCTTGAGGGGACTCTGCCTCTCCATAGCCTGCAGTCCCAGGGGGATCTGTGTGGCAGCTGACTCACGGGTGAGGTGCCTGGCATGGCATCATCCCGGGCATCACCCTTGGAGAGACCACCAGGGGCGGGCAGGAGACAGGGTCAGGCATTCCAAAAGTGGCAGAGGGTACCAGAGAAGGGCACATCCCACCAGCCATGCCCTCCGAGCACCTCACAGCACCCTGCACGGCACTTGGCGGGGCTTCACAGCTCAGGACACCTTGCCAAGGGAGGGCAGAGGAAGGGCACAAGCCACGCCAGCAGCGCCAGGGTGGTAATTGAGTTAAATGAGTCCCTGTTCCTGGCTGGGCTGGGAATAGGGAGTGGGTGCAAGGAAGGGGACATCTCCATGTGACTTTTCAACTCAGGAGGTTTCCCTGCATACTCACCACTCTGGCTCAGCTCAGCCTGCCAGGGTGGCTGTCTCAATCCCTCCTCTGCAGCAGGGATGTTGTGGGTGTAATGCCCCAGGTGCTCCCTTTTTGGTGGTGTCCCTTTATGCCTTCCTCGTACCAGGCCTGGGGAGCCACCCTGGGCATCCCCACCCCAACCACAACAGCTGAACATGCAAACACTCCCTGGGCAGCCATGCCTGGACACACACATCCAGCCATGGCCAGTCTGTGCACAGGCAGAAAAATCCAGCAGGTTATTCCCACTTCCCTGCCCTGCATGGGATAGAAGACCAGCTTCCCATAGATCCCACATCCTGCCAGCAGAGTCCTAGGGAAATTCTCCAGCTTCTCCCTGCTCCCAGGGACCACCAGCACTGAATCTGAGTCCACCTAGACCCTGGAGAAGCCACCAGCCCCAACCTGACGCTGCCTTGGTGGCACCAGCACCAAAGACCAAGGTGATGAAGAAGCTATTTCAGGCTGTTTTGGACAAGTACTCTCCAGCCACAGACATCCTTGAGTGGCAATGAATGTCACCACAGCTGGAAACCTGACAGGAAAGGGCATAGGCCAGCCTCAGTCAGTGTTAAAGTCATGGCTGGCCCAAAAGGTTTGTGGAGATGGAATCAGCCTGGTGAGGGACCCAAAAGCTCTTGGCCATGGGGGAGTCCTGGGAGAAGGCAATTTTGTCAAGAAGACACAGTCACAGATTGAAGGAGAAGCACAGTAAGTGACCAAGTGACCTGTCCAGGGCTGGGACAGCTGGTCCTAGAGCTGCAGGTGGTCACCCCCACCACAGTGCCACAGCTGGCTTCTCGGACTTTACTTTCTGCTAAAACTGGCAAAGCCAACTCCAAAAAATCATGGGAGCCCAATGCAGAGTTTTTTTCCACAAGCGGATCCCCTGAGGGCTGGAGAAGGACCAGCCCTTGTGCCAAGCCAGGCTGTACCCCCAGCCAGGCTGGCCCTAATGCTGTGGGCAGCATCCCTTCCTGGAGGGGCTGGGCACGGGGCGGTGGCAGCCTCGAGCCCTCCCCCCTCGCTTCCTCGCATAGTCCCCACACGGCAGCAGAAATAGAAACTATATAAATGGCAGCCCTATAAATAACCCCAAAGCACGCAGCGGGGAGCTCGTCCCAGCCCTGCACTGGCCTCAGCCCACGCAAAGCCAGGGCTTGGGCTGCCTTCACTGTGCCCTGGGGATCTCGAATGCCGGCTGCTCCCTGCCCGCCATGGGTTTCCCAGGGTCCTGTCCTTTAGGTCAGTGTCATGGCAGGAGCCTCAGCCACGGGCATGCTCTGGATCCCAGCATTCCTGGGGGACACCCTATGCCCATCCAGCTTCTCCCATCCAGCCAGCACTGGATAATGCCCATCGCAGGCATCCTGCTGCAACCCAGCCAGCAGAGACCTGGGCAAAGCAGCAGCTCTGACCAGGAGGCTCAGAAAGGCTTGGGAAGAGATACCCCTGTCCTCACCACTGTCCTCATTGCAGATCAACAGTTATCCCCTGGTTGCACCCCAACACCTCTCAGCTGCCCCCCCCCGACATCTCCCATCCCTGCCATGTCCATTGCTCCCCCCATTTCCATGCTGAACCCCATCATGACATGTCCTCCATAGGGACTCAGCCACCACCATGCCAGGGATACCGTCACGCCACCACAGCTCCTCTCCACCCAGGGGACTGTGGCAAGGCACCGGGGACCCTCACGAGCCAAGAGGAGGCAACGCCACTGGTGACAAGCTGGTGACAAGCCCTGCACTGCCGGATTTTGCGTGGCGTCACAGCCTCACGTCCCAGCCCTGCCTGGGGAATGCAGTGATGCCACCAGCCTGGAGACGGGAGACATGGGGTTTATAGGATGCCCAGGACTTCCCAGTGCCCTCGAGAGTCTCCTCTGGGAATGTGGCAAGGGTAAAACCCGCTGAGGCTGTTTGCACGCCCTGGGATGGCCGGAGGTGCGGCAGGGGAAGGGTTAATGGTGCGCGGCCTTCCCGAGCACTTCTTGGCAGGCTGGGAAGGGCTGGGAGACAGGAGGATCGGGCCAGCAACAAAGCGAGATCTGTCTCATTAATTCCTCCGAGCATTCCTCCCCCCGTCACCCTGGAGGGGAGGAGGAGGCAGCACCCAGCTGACACGGTGCACCCAGGTCCCTCGGGAGCGCAGCGGGTCCCGCCCGGCGCAGGGCTGGCATGGGGGGAGATGGCTGCAGCCTCTCCCGCGGGATCCAGGGCTCTGGCGTCCCGCAGGCGCTCGGGCACGGCCCTATATGGGCACGGGCAGCTTCTCCTTCGCCCGCCGTACCCCTGCCCGTACCCCTGCCCGGAGTCCCAAGGGATTCGGGGCAGGGCACGGTTCATGCCACCAGCGTCATTCCAAACCCGGGAGCGAAAGAGTGGCTGGAGAAGCTGATCTATCCCAGACAGGGTCTGGGGGGCACCGGGTGACATTGGGGGTGCTCGCCCTGATATCCCACCGTCAGGCGGCTCCTTCTCCGGGCGTCTCCGGCCACGGTCCCGGCCGGAGCGCGGAAGATCCCTCCGAACCGCAGTGGGGCGGAGGAGCGGAGCCCCGTGTCCGTGTCCGTGTCCCCGTCCCGTCCTCCTGACGAGCCCGGACACCCCAGCGCGGCGTGGGGCGCCCAGCGGGGCTGGCGGCAGAGGGGACGCGGGCGGGCGGTGGCTTGCGGCGACGTGGCCCCCCAAGGGTGTAGCCCTGCTAAGGCCACCAACCCCGCTCCCCCCGACCCCCCCGTGACCGCGGGGTGCGGAGGTGCGGGTGGCACTCACATGTCCCAGGAGAGGCGGGGGGCGAGGCGCGGGGCGAAAGCGGGCCTGGCTCGGTGCATCCCCTTTGTTCCACTCCCATGGACGGGAGCAAGCGGGGAGTTCGTGCAGGCTCTTGGCAGCGCCCACCCCGGCTCTCTCCATGGAAACGCGGGAGCCATGTGATTTCGGCAGGAAACCACGGCCCAGCCAGCGCCAATGGCAGCTGCATGGACGGGAGCACCTCCCTCCCTGAGGCGACCGACGCCGCTGTCGACACCGCCATCGCCACCACCGCCACCACCAACACCGCCACGGCCCTGCGGGGGTTCCAGACCCGCCGGCCCATCAACATTCCCCGGGGGTCCACAAGTCCCACCATGAGCCGGAGCAGGATCCCACCTCCCCCGGGGCGAGGGGAGTGGGGGCAGCCCGGCTGGCTCGGCCCCGGGCTGTTGGCCTTCCTGCCGCACACAGCGCCCACAGCCTCCCCTTGCCAGGGAAGCAATGGCTGGAGCAATACCTCCGCCCTCACCGGCCCCGTGTCCCCCCACAAGGGCCGCCACAGCCTCCCAGGCTTCAGTGCTCTCTGACGGACCCCGGGCGTGTTTCACATTCCAGCAGTGAAGTGACATGACCAAGGCTGTGCAGTCACTCAGTCGGTGGCAGAGGGAACACCCAAACATCCTTGCTCCCAGTTCTGTGACACCCAGCACCCCACCCTGCCTTCCCCCCCCGCCAGCTCCTGCATCCAACTGAGCCATGCTCAGACCTCTGCTAATCAGAAAGTGCACTCTGGGGAGCAGAGCATGGGCACTGACCCACATTCCCCATCCCCAGCTTCCAGCATCCTAGGGAAGCAGCAGAAGAGCACTCCCAGCTTCCCCAACTAAGGGACAGGCAGTGACAGTCTAAATGCAGGCTGTCACCCGAGGGATGCCACAGTCACACGGTGCTGCTTCCACAACTGCCAGTCCACTTCCTAAACCCTGACACCTCTGAGCACCCATGAAGGTGGAGGGGTGAGGAAGCCACATGCCTGCTGGGGGGCTGCACCCTGCTCCTCTCCTTTCTCCCAAGACCAGCTTTCTCCTATCTGTCCTAGATCCTACTGAGTTGACCCAGTTTTAAGTGGAACTGAAGCCTTTGCAGCCCTGGTGAGACATCCTCCATGCAAGGACAAGGCTGTGCAGTGCTCCCGCCAGCCCTGTGAGGCACAAACACTAATTAAACCATCATCAGGTCTTGGAGCCCAGTGGAGCAGGGCAATATCAGTGACAAGGAAATCATTGCACCACTCTCACTCTCCTGGGGCCACACCAAGGAGCAGAGCATTTGCTGCCAAGGTTGCTCGTGAGAACCAGGGCGTCCCAGCTCCCAGCCCAGTTCTCCAGGCTGGCCTGGTTACATGGAAGGAGAAGTGATGCAGAGATGAGAGAGGGGACAGCAGGTCCTGAGGCCACCAGGGAAAAGCCAAGCCAAAAGCCCAACAAGGAGAGGCTGCCAGGGTGGATCCACCAAGCCATGTGGTTGATGTTAAAAATAGGTTAGAAACTGTTGCAAAAGAGTTGATAGATCGTTAAGCATGTACTGTTAGTTTGGTCCTATTTTTAACAGTCGATGAATCCCAGAATGGTTTGGGTTGGAAGGGACCTTAAAGACCACCTGGTTCCAACCCCCTGCCAGGAGCAGGGACTCCTTTCACTAGACCAGCTTACTCCAAGCCTCATCTAGCCTGGCCTTGAACACTTCCAGGAACAGGGCAGTCACAGCTTCTCTGCACAACCTGTGCCAGGGCCTCCCCACCCTCACAGGGAAGAATTTCTTTCTAATATCCAATCTAATTCTGCCCTCTGTTACTTGAAAGCCATCCCCCCCTTGTCCTGGCACTCTATGCTCTTGTCTAAAGTCCCTCTTCAAGTCTTTTGCAGCCCTTTTAGGTACTGGAAGGGACTCCAAGGTCTCCCTGGAGCCTTCTCATCTCCAGGCTGAACAGCCCCTACTCCCTGAGCCTGTCTCCACAGCAGAGATGCTCCAGATCTCTGAGCACCTTTGTGGCCTCCTCTGGACTTGCTCAAATACAGGTCCACATCCTTCTTATTTTGGGGCCCCAGACTGGATGCAGTGCTGCAGATAGGATCTCACCAGAGCAGAGCAGAAGGGCAGAATCTCCTCTCTCAGCCAGTTGCCCACTCTGCTGAGGATGGACCCCAGAGTACGTTTGGTTTTCTGGGCTGCCAGTGCACATGGCCAGGTCATGTCGAGCTTCTTGCACAACCAACACCTCCAAGCCCTTTTCCTCAGGGCTGCTCTCAATCCATTCTGAACCCAGGTCCCAGTGCCACACTGTCCCTGTACCACCAGGGTGACCCACCTTGTGCTTGGCGTGGTCAGCACCACTGTGCCACTCTGTCATCACTTGATCCAGCATCCCACCTGGATCAAGTGGGGGCTGGATCCCACCCACACCCTGTACATGGTTCACCACTGAAAATTTTCAGTTGAAAGTGACATCCAAGGATTATTAGGGCCAAGTACCTGAGCAATTTAGGTCTGACACAAAGTTAAAGCATGTTGTTAAGGGCACTGTTCAAATGCCTCTTAAGCACTGACATGCTTGGGACATCGACCACCTCTCCAGGAAGTCTGTTCCAGGGTTAGACCACCTTCTCAGTAAAAACTTGGGGTGCCTGGAGGTAGACTGACCCATACCACCACATTCCACTTACCTATGCACCACCATCCCAAGCTAAAGTCCCATTCCTGGTAGCTGCTGGGGAGCAGCTGTATCCCTGCAGGCAGCAGGAGGGGGGACTGCACCCTCCCCTCAGCCACATGCCTGCCTGCCCTGCCAGGCTGGGCTGGGGAGCCAAGCACTCCCTGTGCCAAGGTCAGAGCTGGCACACTGCACTGGCTGCTCTGGGAGCTTGCTCAGCATGGACCAGCTTGGCAAACAAAAACAAGGACAGGCTCCTGCCCGAGTTCCGGCAGCACTCCTGGCCTGCCTGCCCTCCAAAACTCCCTCCTGGATTTATGGAGGTATGGTGCCTGCTGGCAGGCAGGAGTTAAACCTCCTAGCATGGATTTGGATACTCCTGGGTTAACCTTCCCAGCATGGATGCAGATAATCTTGGTTTAACCCTTTCTTTATGGATATGGATACTCCTGGGCTAATCTTGCCAGCATGGCTATGGATGGGTACTCCTGGTTTAATCCTTTCATTATGGATACAGATACTCCTGGGCTAACCCTCCCAGCATGGATATGGATACTCCTGGACTCCTGCCACTGAAGGAGCCTTCCCAGCAGTCCGGTTGGGAAGCTGGGCATTGGTGCAGGAAAGAGTCCCTGAGCCCAAGGGCACTTTGTCTGAGAACCTGCTGGCATTAATGAGCTCCTCCCAGCACAGGACTGAACCTTTCCAGAGCCTGGTGACCCGAGACCACTCCAAGCACATTCCTCTCCTCCTGGCAGCTCCAGCAGCAGCCGTGCCAGCTGCCTGCAGCCGCCTGCCGCGGTGCAGAGAAAGGCCTGAGCCGTCGGCGGAGCCCCGCTCCGCACCGCGGGGCTCTGCCCAAATTGCTCTTCTCACTGCAGGCTGGGCCTGGAGCCACGTCTTCCTCTCCCCTCTCTCCAGAGGGCTGGAGGCCAGCCCTTGGCTCCAGGCTGGAGCTGCTGCGTGCTCAGCATTCCTGCTCAGCGCTGGAGCAAGGCACACACGGGCCGGGGCTCCAAGCCTTGCACCGGGACAGCCACAAATGCTGAGCACACTCAGAGCCCAGCCACCACCCCTGTGAGCAGCTGAGGTGCCTCCACAGAGCCTGCCACCATCCCTGCCACCATCCCTGCCACCACCTTGGAGATGAGCATCCAGCATCCCAGCACCGAGCTCCCCATCCCTCCAGCTGCGCATCTTTGGAAAACACAACCTGGTAAAAAGCTAAGGGAGCCAGGGCGGCGCTGATGCAGCATGAGCAATGTGAGCTGCTGCTCCAGCTGACTCACCAGAGCCCTGGCCATGCTGGGGAACTAGCCAGCAGCACAGAAAGGCTGTGCCGTGCCAGCAGGTCCTCTGAGCTCTGCTGGAAAACCTTCCCTGACACACTCGGGGCCAGCTCACAGCGGCAGCAGGCTGGGGCACGGCCCTGCCCCAGCCTGTCCTTTTCCATGGGGCAGAATTGTGTGTCCCAGCACTTTGCCTGCCCACAGGGCCAGGAAAAGGGAAGACAGGATACCCCACGAGTGGCCACAAACCTACTCGGTGTTGGCCAGCACTGGGTGCTGGTCAGCTCTCCCAGACTCTGGCCAGCAATCTGGAATACAGGTCAGAGCTTTGCAGCAAAGCCAGGACATCCAGACTGTGACTTCATCAGGTCCAGCCCCAGCACAGGCCAGGAGGGTAAGGAGCTGCAGAACGGCACTGGTCCAGACTCTCTGGCCACCAGCCAGCTATCTCCCTCCTAACTCCCTTCTCCACCCTGGGAAAGTTGCTGGCAGCATCTCCAGCTGCTATCCCAGCTCAGCCTGGGGTGCTGAACATCCCCTGGAACCACTCCACCTCCTGCAAGCAGGCAGCCATGACCACCTCAGCACAGCAGGAACCAGCTCACACACACACCCGCAGGATCACTCCAAAAGTATCCGTGATTCACAAGATTCCTATGGTCCCTTGCTGTTGTTCAACACTGAGCAGGAAGGCTGAGGTTGTGGGCAAGCCCAGAAACCAGCCCAGGCCAGCAGACATAGCCAGTGGCAGGGCAACTGGCACAGCTGGGCAATGGCACAGCTGAGCTTGGCCAATCAAGTTGGCTGAGGTGGGAATACATTGCCCCAAAACTGGTGCTGTAAGGATGTGAGAGCAAAAGGCCATTCGGAGCACGAGGTGTTTTGGCAGGGCTGAGTCTGCAAATTTGGCAGAGCTGTATGCAAATGCATGTAAATACAGCCCTCCCAAGCAGGGCAGGGGATCCCACACACACCCTGATCTGCTCCACTGCTGAGGTGGGGTCCCTGTCCCCCCATGAGCAGCTCCTGCTACACCCAAGAGCAGAGTGAGTCCACCTGGGAACAGAGCAGTCCACGCTGGTCTCCCAGAGAGTGAAAGTGCTTCCTTCACTGCAGTGAGCACCAACAGCCTCCAGCAAAACTCCCTCCCCTCCAAAGAAAACAACAAAGAAAATGCTGGTGGGATGGGGATTAAGGAAATGAAACCGGCTGTGCAGGGTAAGCAAGGATAGGAAGTGGCTGTGATATCTCCTCTCCCCACTGGCCTACAGCTCTCCCAGCCTGGAGCCCACAGCATGGCACATCTAAACCCAAGGGAAAACATGTGTTGGAGAGCATATTGAATAACTGGGAGGTTTCGGAGTGATCCCTGCTCCTGAGATGAACAGGCACTTGGGGACTCCCAGACTGGCATTTCCATGCTCTCTCCATCCCAGCACAACATGCAGGGAGACCTCCTGACACCACAAGTTGCACTCTGCTTCTGAAGCTGGTACTGTGGGGTGGCATCTCAGGAGTTTTGCTCTCATAGAAAAATTAAGGTTGGAAAAAACCTTTAAGATCACCAAGTCCATTAACCCCACAATTTGAAGCCCACCATTAAACCACATCCTCCAGATGTCCCATCCATACATTTTTTTTTAACACTTCCAGAGGTGGTGAGGCCACCATTGCCCTGGTCATCCTGCAGCTATTCTACCTCTCCTGAGCTGCTGGCCCAAATGGATTTGTGCTGGGAAGGATGGCCCTGGAGGAAAGCAGTGGCAGTCAAACATAAAGATCAGGACTAAAACGAGCTGCTAAAAGCTGCCAGTGGTGTAGGGGTAGCAGAGGGGAGACATGCTGATAGCAGGGATCTTGCCACATCCTCCCCACCCAAGTGATGCTCCTGAGCAGGGCCCGTTCCAGCTTTTATTCATGCCTCTAGCACATGTGTGAATGCCACCAGCCCCAGGCTGTGGCTCCAGCAGGTCTCTCCTGTATCTGTCACATGTCCTGGCATGCGAGGGCCAGCTCTGTTTACATGTGCAAGTCTCAGATTCTCCTGCTGGGGATGAGTCAGGCTTCCCTCGACACCCGCTGAGGTGGCGGTGTCAGGGCCCCAGCTGGCGTTTGCCTCCTGAATGGCTCAGAGCCGGTGGATGCCAGGCTGGGAAGGGCTGGGAAGGGCTCGGCTCAGAGCCGGTGGATGCCAGGCTGGGAAGGGCTGGGAAGGGCTTGCACAGCCCTCTGTGCTTTCCATCCCACTCGGAGCCGTCTGCAGCAGCACGGAAGGCACTGGAAGCTGCAGCTCCCTGCCAGGAAGCTCTTCCTGGCTCGGCTCCACCGGGTCAGCTTCCTTCCCCTCCACCCCACAGGCACGTCATGGCTCAGCATGGGGCAGTCAAACCCTGAGCAAGCCCCCAGACACCTCCAGAGGTGTGGGCAGGATGGCCAGGCTGCTGCTAAGAAAACCCCACATCTTGCAAAGCCTTGGGGTGCTGGGTGTCTCCTGGGGATGCAGCTCACAGGAGAGAGGGGTCCCCTGGACTTGGGACCCCCAGGGACAGAGGCTGGAGCTCGAGGGAGAAGCCAGCCCTCTTCCCATCTGCACACTGCCTGGAGATGCCACCACTGGACTTGTGGAGTGGTGAGATGGGTGCCAGCTGCATGCCACTGCCCAGCCTGCCCACATTGGCAACCAGCAGGCTGCCCTGTCCACAGGGTCCCCAGCTGAGCCAGAGTGAGCATCCCAGGAGATAAGAGAAACCCCAAAACACCCCAACGACATCCAGCTCCTCCTTCCCTTTCATTGCTCCCAGCCCTTGCTTTCTGCTCCTCTTTTCCACACATCCCAGAGTCAGAAAAGCTCTCCTCTCCAGAGAGAGGCCTTTTCCCTATGCTCCCAAACTTCCCAGGGTGGGAAGAGAGCCTAGAAATTCCTTTTTGGATCCCCCCACCTGCGTCCCCCTTGCTGTGAGCGGGGCTGGGCTGGCTCCGTGCAAGCACAATAACCAGAAGTGTGTGGAGCTGCTGGAAGGAGCGATGTTCCCGGATGGTATGCAGCCCTGACAGCACTGGCTCTGCTTTAAAGGGTAATTTTATCCTGTAATAACAAACAAGAGGAGCCAAGTTCCTCCCCAGCGTCACTTCCCTGGCTCCAAGGAGAGGGACATGGGGGAGAGAACTCATTAGAATGAGCTTGGATCCTTGTTCTTGCCATCACAGGGTCTTCACTCCCTTGAGACAAAAAGGGGGGGAAGATGCTCCAGGACAGCAGGTCTGGGTCAAGAGTTGGAACAGATACATTTGTGTGCTGACATTCTGGGGCCTGAGGAGATGACCCCTCTAGCAACTCCTGTCCTGCAGACAGCAGCAGGCAGCCTGCCCCAGCCCATGGCATGCCTGGCTGAACCCCATCACCATTCCCACAGCCCCCCACACGCTCACAGCACTGGTCAGGCACACTGGCATCTCGGCACAGTGCCAGCTCCAAGTGCAGCCACTTGGGAACTTGTTCTGCAGAAGCTGGAAATTCAGGCCCAGTTGGTGCCATGGGATGGGCAGGGAGAGGCTGACCTGCTCCAAACCCCTGGCAGGACCCTGCAGAGCAGGACTGGGTGCTATGGCCAAGGGATCATCCCTTTTGTGGGCATCCCTGGGGGCAAAGGCATGGGCAGAGCCCAGCTGTGGGAGGAAGGGTGAGCACCTCTCTGTGACCCATGGGTGCACCCTCCTGTGCTCCCAACGGGTTTTTTTTTTGAAGATCCATGGGTGTGGCAGTGTCAGGGCCCCAGGGGACAGAGCAGGCTGGTTTATTCTTAGGGTGCAGCAGGGCATGTGATGGGCTCATCAACATCTGTGATGTATTCACAGGGGACAGGGAGCTCTGCTCACCCCATCAGGCTCAGCAGTGGCTGACCTACCTCTGCTCCTGCAGGGACACTGATGCTCAGGAAAGGTGTCCCTCGGTGGTCATCACCAAGGAGGGCACAGCCCAGCCTGTGCTGATGGGACACTGATGTCCCCTCCTTGCCAGTCGAGAAGTGGGGAAAATTTGGCAGAGCTCAGTTGTGTGAGAAGATGACAATCTGGAGAAGGCTGCTGAGATGTTCTGTCTGATTTCCACTTCCCCAAGGAGCACTTCTGGACATCCCAGGGTTTGATTAAATCCCAGCTGTCAAACGAAGCTGGTGAAGTGCTGCAGTTTTCTTCCCCAAGATGTATTTCCTCCAAACCCCTTATTAGGGGTTTGGGTTAAGTCTGTGTGAAGCTGGTAAAGCTGCTGTCTCCATGGTGCCCCCCCCAGCAGACCAGGGGGCTTCCAGAGGAAGCAGAAGACAGGATCCGACCAGCTAAAAAGGGGAAGAGAGAGGAAGGAGGGAATCATCAGCATCTAAAGCTTTCAGGGCCTTAGAGGTGGCAATGCCAGTGTCTGCCCTCTGCAAAAGGGCTTGTGGGAGACCCATGGGAGACAATGTGGTTTGGGGGAGATGAATCAAGGGGTGCTTCTGGTTGCCAGGGAGGTAAAGCCTGGAGCAAGCTCCCAGTACCAAACTATCCTCCCAGGGCAGATGTGGAGCCTGCCCAGCTCTGGCTGATGGGAATGGAGAGCATCAGGGCAGGCACCAGTGGGTTAAAAGCTTGAGGTGGGACTTGGGTGAGCTGCTTCCTCCCGGCAAACAATAATATGGGAGGGAGAAGGGATGCCTGGGGTTCTGCAGGGGCTGATAGCGATGGAGCCAACCCCAGCCCTGCAGCTGCAGCTGTGCAGGAGGAAGCCTCAGCACATTATCTGCTGGTCCCACTCGGCCTCCTCAGCAGCCTTGGTGCTGCAGGGACCGTGTTGTTCCTCCTCCAGAGTCTCATTTCTCACGGACACAAGTTGGGTCCCTGTGCTTTGATGGCAGCCCTGGACCCCAGCACCCCCCAAACCCTGCACTCCCACACAGTCCAGCCTTCCCAGCATCAGTGTTTCCCACTGCTGGGGGCTCTGGGAATGATCACCCAGGCCTCAGAGCCCCACAGGACCGTGGTGCCACCCAGCTTACGGTCCCCACAGTGACCATCCTGCTGCCCCATCCCCCCCATCCCAGACAGTGCCCACACCTTGGCAGAAGGAAGTTTTGGCCGGAAGACGACTCCTGTAAAGGGGATCTCCAGGTCCTGGCTGAGGTCCCTGCAGTTCTGGTTGCCTTTGCTCCTGGTCCTTCCCAACAAAGATCTGCTGCACCTGGAGCTGCTGCAGCCTGGCCACGCTGGCTGGTGTCCCAGCACTTCCTCGTGCGCGGCTGATTGTGACCTGCCTGCTGCTCCACCTCCGCAGCTGCATCGCTGTCACAGGAGCAGCCCTTTTCCGTTTCATTTCCTTTTTTTGACCCTCTCCTCCTGTAGCAGCCTTTGCCTTTCACAGAGGCTCTGCCTGCTGCCATTTGCCCCACTCGGGTGTGGGAGGGCGTCTCTCAAAATGGGTCTTGCCCTGATCCTGGCAAGGCAGGTCAGGACTCCCGATGTCCTCACTGCTCCTACCCCAACCCACAGACCTGCCTGACTCCAGCTCCTGGTGCAACAAGTCTTTGCCAGTGGCTGTTGGTCTGGAATAAGGCAGCTGCTGGAAGACCTTGGGAAATGTGGGCCTTTCCCACCACTGAGGTCAGTCCCTGGAGCCTGGAGAGCTGCTGGGCTCCTTGGAGCAGAGAGATGTTTGCCCCTAGATGTTACCATGGCTCCAGAGAGGCTGGGGAGGCTGTCTGAGCTGCTCTGGGTGACAGCTTCCCCACCCATGGTCTCTGGAAGTCCCCAGACATGTTTCCATGACCTTGTGCAGCCTCAGGAAGAGTGGAGTCCTCAAGGAGTTGTCCAGCTTTCCCCACTGCTGGAACCAACACTGGCACCTGTGCCCCAGCTTCAGAATAGAGATGGATCAGCTGGTAAAAGGAGATGGATCCTAAATCACACTTCCTCTGTTCAAACCTGCCTGTGCTCTCAGGGAGCAGCTAGCTGGTCAGGGAGAGCTGGGATCTCAAGTGTCTCCTGGGGCACTGTAATGCACCCAGTGAAAGGACACAGGGCTATGTGCTCCCATCCCAGAGGGCAGGGGGGACACTGAGGTCTGACACTTCCCAGAGCCAGGAAATAAGCCTGACACAAAGGGCAAAACCAGCAAAAGGGAGGGAGGGAGGCAGGAAACATCAGGCAGGAGAGGAAATGGGGAGATAATCAGCTCCATGAGCACAAACACCCGGAACTTGTGCAAAGGAAAAGCCGACACCACTTGGCAAGCATTTGAGCAGGGAGACCTGCCCATCTGGCCTTTTACTGAGGCTTCCTGAAGAACACGTGCCCTGCAGCACCTTAAGGTTCTCAGGGGTCCCTGGCTTCCAAGTTACCACGGGTGGCACAGTCCCTGGTGGCTTAGCTCCAGCATGTGCTCGCTGGGATGAGCCTTGTCTCAGAGGGTGGAAGGATGGGCTCCTGGAGAGCACCTGGCTGCACCTGTAAAGGCAAAGCACTCACCAGGGGTGAATCCCAGTTGCAGAGAGGTCCAAGCTGGGTCATCCTGCCCCCAGTCTCCTGTTGGCTTGAAAAATGGGATCAGCTGACCTGTTTCCACTAGGCTCTGCCCAGCAATTGGTCTGCTATCCCAGCACCCAGAGGGGAGACCACTGCCAGCAGTGCCCTGGGGTTAGTTCTTCTCCCCAGGAGCTGTGTCCAGCACTACCAGACTAGACTTCACCTGCAGAGCTTCCCACTCCTCTCCTACCACCTTCAGGACACAGGGCTGTCTATGCCCCAGGTGACCTGACAACATCCCAGGTGATGTCCCAGGTGATGGAGCTTGTCCCAGGTATCAGCAGTCTTGTCTCCTGCCGTGTCACTCACTGTGTGAGTGACACACATCTCATGGGGTTGGCAATGACCACAAGGGGGATGATGACTGTAAACTGTCAGCAATCCATGGTGGGATCCCTGGCATTGCTCATCTCCCAGGATCCAGCACGTGGCGTGGGACAGAAGGGAGGAACACGGAGAGAGATGGGTATGGAGCCAGCCTGTGGTGACTGGCTGGGCTCCAGCTGGCTTGTGTGGAGTTACTGGGGCAGGAGAAGCTCTGCCAAGGGCAGGGAGGGCACTCGGGGGAGGCTTGGCCGTGTCTCTGAGCCAGCACTGGGCTGAGCACAGCAATGCACTGGCAGGATCAGGCCCCTCACCCACATTCCTGTCCCTCAGCCATTCCTTCCCAGGGATTCCCCTCCTCCTGCTGCCATTGCAGCGCTGATAGGGAGGTGCCCAAGTTGGCACTGACCACTCTGGCCAGAGATATGAGCTGGGAAAGAAAAGAGCAAGCATTTATATGGGAAATCAGGTGGCTGGATAATATGGAAAAGCCCAGATGGTTCAGTGCTCCCCTGAGGATGAGGCTGAGGTCAGTGTCTCCCCGGCAGAGGCACCCCTGCAGCAGTGGGTGTGCCTCATGTGGGTGCTCTGCTGGTAGTGCTGGCTCCTGAGGGCCTTGGAAAGCACAGCACAGGCTTGGAAAAGAGCATGTCAGCCTGGGCATGCTCTGGCACCCTGGCCAGCTCCTCTGGCACAGCCAGGTGGGGCATGGCCTCAAGATTCCCAGGAAAGCTCTTGGTGGCAGGCAAGCTCCCACTCCAGAAAGAGGTACAACCCCAGCAAGGCCCAGACCCAGAGGGACCCAGATGCTTCAGCTGGTCCTCCAGAGGAGAAAGAAAAGGTGGTGGCCTCTGAGGGAAGGAGCAGGGGCTTGCCTATCCTGCTTGATCAGCCCACCAGAGACTAGGCTTGGTTTTGCAGGAGTCCTGGCTCCTTTTGGCCATGCTCCTTTAAGAGAAGATCTTTCCAGAAGCAACAAAGACCCAACACCACCCCAAAATCCATTTATTTGGGATTGTTACCACTTCCTGGTCAAATTCCTGCAGTCAAGGGCTGCCCAGCCCACCTTATTAAGGTTCTCAGTTTCTCCATCCCACAGAAATGCCATTCCCATGCTGTGATCCCCCATGGGACCAGACTTCCCCCACCCAGGGGTACCATGCCCAGCTGGAGCACCACTGTGGCAAGAGCTGTCTGCCTGGGATTGCAGAACTGGACTGCAGTGCCAGGTCTTCCCATTCCAACCACAAGGCTGCTCCCAAAGATGCCATGTCCAGCACAAAGTCATCCCAAGAAATCTATGGCAAATACACCATGCTTTGGTGGAAGTGTGGCAGGGACCAGGCAGACCTGGGCACACCCTGCAGCCAGGCAGGACAGCAGGAGCTTTGGGTGAGTTACATGTCCCCTTCAGCTCAGAGCAGCTGAAGACAAGGCAGGCAGACTGCTTGGATCACAGGATCATTTAGGTTGGAAAACACCTCCAAGATCAGGTTCAGCCATTAATGCCAGGCTATTTATTGCAGGGGCAAGACAGTCTGAGTGGAGACTCTGCAGCTGGGAGAAGGCACAGGTACTAACTGACTTTATTTATTAGCAAGTTGAAGGCAGGGATCACACCCTGTCCACCCACTGGAGTCCCAAGTAGGTCCCTTGCAGACCACAGAAGGCTGAGCACCCTGGTTGACCTGTGCAAGCAGGAAGTCCTGTGGCACTGTGGAGTCCCTCAAAGGGACAGAGAACAGTCACCAGGGGATAGCTTTTCCTTCCCAGTTGAGCAGAGTCCCACTGTGTTTCTCAGAAAGGATTGGCAGCACAGACAACAACCCCCGCACACTTGTGTCCACTGTCAGGTCAGCCTGCAAAGTGAAAAATGAGACACCACCATCATGCCAGGCCATCCAGCAGCACCCACTTGGCTCATGTGCAGTGACAGCAAGGCTCCTTCCACCCAGAGTGAGCAGAGAGCCACGGGAGCTGGGACAAATCCACTATGTGGGAAGATGGTTTGGTATCTGCACTGCTGGCTTGGATGGAAGTGGCTTGGTCTGGGAAGCCAGCCACAGGTTTAACCAAACAGGAAGAGATCCCTGCTGCAAATGAGATGCTTTGTGCAGCCTTCTCAAAACTCCAGTGCTGCAGGGACCACCCCCACTGCAAAACATGGATGCTGCAGGATGAGTGGAAACCTCATGGACCTGCAGTTCTTCAGGGAATGGGGCACAGGATGGGATGGTGTTGCTCCTCTTCTCCCTGCTCTGTTGGATTCAGGTTCTCTGCATATCTTCCAGGCTGCCCAAAGCCCCTTTTCTTCCTCCTGAACAAGCAGCCTGATATGTGCTGATGCTATCTCCCACACATCCCAGTATCCACATGTTCTGCAGGGACCCAACACAGACATGGGCAACTTGGAGCCCGAGAGGCAGCTCATTTTCACGTGGATCCTCCCTCCAGAGAGCCATCTTGTCCACCTGGGCCACCTCCTGTGCAGGTCTGTAGCCTTGGGTGCCACCCATTGGCTCCCTGTTGACCTGCTTGGCCAGAACTCACCTCCTGGCTGCCCATGTCTGTTTTCACCCAGCCAGGGTGCAGTGCCACGCACAGGATCCCAGCCTCCTTGTAGGTCAGAGCCTGGCACATGGTCAGCATGTTGAGGGCAGCCTGGGTGAGGAAGAAAGCATCATCTATGGGCAGCAAAAAGCTCCATGAACCAGGTTCCCTTCCCATCTGCCTCTTGGTGAGGGAGAAAAAGCCATGCCAGGTCTTCAAGAGACACTGTGTGTCTCCCCTGGGTGGGCATGGAGATGCCCTGCAAGCTTGGGAACTCCCTCCACCTCTAGATCCCAGGTGTTTCCCTGAGATCCAGCCTGGCAAGGGCAGCTCTGACCCCATGGAGCTCAGGAGCCGGGGCAGGTCACAACTCTCCATACCTTGCTGCAGCGGTAGGAGATGACAGGGTGGAAGAAGGAATCAGGTGTTTTCTTGATGGACCCTAAGATGGTGGAGATGTTGATGATGGCTGCCTTGCTGCAACTCAGGCCCTTTTCTTTGCTGTCCTGGGCTGCCTTCTTCAGCAGAGGCAGGAAGGCCTGGGGATAAACAACCTAGTGGGACACCTGTGCCTCAAGCCAGTCCCACTTATGGCAACCGCAACCCAGGGAGGGTGAAGAAGAACAGCAGGATGTCAGGAGAGCCCAGGTGTTGCTGCAGTGGCCCTGCCTGCTCCCAATTAGACTTGCACAATTCAGAGAGGCTGCAGAAGGCTTAGGCTTGAAGAGCAGTCCTACCACTCCCTTGCACAGCCCCGAGAAATTTGGCAAAGCCCTCCAAGATTTCTGTCGTGACCATGGACAGCGTGGGACACCCTCAAGTTGGGCCAGATTTCATCCCCAGAGCTTCACCCGTACCTGGGCCATCAGCATTGGCCCCACTGCATTGGTCTTGTACGTCCTGACCATGTCCTCAGCGTCGACCGTCTCCAGCGAGGCCGTGGGGGTGTAGATGCCGGCGTTGTTTATCAGCAGGTTCAGCCCCATCCCGTTCAGCTTCCCCTCCACCACCTTCGCCGCATCGGTGATAGCCGAGGGGTTTTCCACGTCTGCAGTGGGAGAGAACAGTCTGAGAGCTACGGGGAGAACAGGGAGGGGAGGACGCCGAGGAAATGTGCGCATTCTGACCCGCGCGGCCCTTCCCTCCGCGGGCACCAGATGGTGCTGCGAAACCAGCTCCAACTCATCCCTGTCATCCCAACACCGCCGCCTCCGCCCGCAGCTGCAGGCTCCCGCCAGGAAAAGCCCACCGAGGGGGCAAACCGCTGCTCTGACTCCCATGCTGCGTCAGTTCCCAGCAGCCACCGCCTCCAAAGGCTACGTCTGAGCAATTTCTGGAGAACCCAGGGCAGCCTCCGGGGGGACAAGTCCCCAAGAGAAATGTGCTGGGACCTGCTGTGGGATGCCTCTGCAAGGTCCTTGTGCTCCTGCTCAAGCTCTGGGCTAATCTTACAGCATTTCCAAGGAGATGCCTTCCTCCCAGGGCCCTCCTGGTCTTGCCTAGGACTTGGGATCAAGGAGAGCAAGGATGTGGTCACTCAGCTGGGGGAGCCAGGGGGCTGCCCAGGATGGGTCTCAGGAACATTCTGGTCCTGTGGCCATGGAGCAAGTCGATTCCAAGGAATGGGGTACTGAGGCTGAGACAGGTCTGGAGAAGCTGAGCTTTTGGCAGCAGGACTTGAAGAAGCTCTGAAGAAATGGATCCCCATGTACAGCCTGGAGGGAGGGAGGGAGGGAGGGAGAAATGGGGCACACATGGCTGGCAGTCACAAATTTACCAGCTCAGAGGCAGAGCACACGTACCCAGCTTTACAAGAACCAGGTTTGGGTGTTTGGATGCCAGATCTCTCAGCTCCTACAAAAAGAGATAGGAAAACAATCAGCAGGAGGCAAAGGTGCTGCCAAGCATCATGCTGGGGTGCCAGCAATGGCCCACCCTGAGGGAAACATCTTCCAGATGTTACTCAGTGCTTGTCAACAGCTGGGCTGGGGACTGGCCTTGGCTCTCAGGCTTCTCCCAGGCTCCACAAGGCAACGGGCACATGTTTAGGGCATGACACAGCCACAACTGCAAGATGCTGGGGTCACTTTCCCAAAGGGTCATCCACAGCCCAGCCAGAGCCACAGCAAATGATGTGCAGTAAACTGTGAAGGACCAGTTTACCAGGGAAATTATGTGAACACTCTGAGGATACAGCCAGAAGTGTCTCCCAAATGCTGCTGGAAATGAGGTGGAAGAGGAACACCTGTGAGTGCTAATACCAGATTTGACCTATGAGGAAATCACATCTAGATAGGCCAGTCCCAGATCCACTCACTCTGAACTTTATTAATGATTAGTGAATTTAACCACTTTGCACATTTTTATTGGTTGTTTTCACCTCATGGGGATATTGGGCGAAGTAGGTTAAAAGCTGAAGTCTCGGGAGGAGGACTATAAATCATTCAGGTGACCTTACAGCTGGGAATAACACTTGATAAACCATGTAAACAGCAGCCTGTGATCCACTAGCATGGATCTTAACAGTACCTGTATCTCCTTATCTCTGTACCTCCCTGTACCTTTGCCCGGTGTTGCTTCAGGGATCCCCTGGTTATCAAGATAACAGAAATAAATTTACTCTGTATTTTAGCCATTGATTGTCCTGCCTGCCTGTGCCAACTCACACAGTGGAGGATTCAGAAGCTCTTTTCAGCAAGGAAACTTTCTACTTCACAGTTCCTAGGAGTTCTTTGCTCCGAATCTCCAACTATGGCAGGTTTCAGACAGCAGAAACTGAACCACCTTGTTTAATGTGCCCAAAAGGATTGCTTTTAGAACTAAAAACCTCTTCCAAACATGCCCACAGGAGAAACAGAAATACAAATTGGTGGATTCTTTTGAGAAGAACATGGAGCAGGAAATCTGCTGGCACTGGCCGTGGTTCACTGTCAGTTATCTCTGGGCTCCCTCACCATAACCCATCTTCCCACCCTGGGAAAGATGTAAAATGTAGCCCTGGGAAATCGTGTAAAATCCACTAATTTGTTTGTGGTAGCCAACAGATATTTCTCCTCTCCTGTTTTTCCCAACTGCCTGCCTCAACAGCCTCATACCATCCCAGCAGGAGCTTCCCCCACCCCAACACCTGGTCCAGACACAAAAGGGCATGAGAAGTGATGTGGCCTCTGCTGTCTATGTCCTATGGTTACGGATTTCAGCAGCATCCTGACAACACTGCTCTCACCCCACCACAGCTGGACAAGGCTTAGGGAAGTAGCCCCTGGCTGGGAGAGTTGCATGAGGACCACCTTGTAGGAAAACTGGCTCCAGTTCAGCCCTGAAAAAAGTCCCTGATCTCACCGCTGCCCTGCAAGAGTCCTGCAAGTTGTGGGAGGGAAGAATGGGGCAAAAATAAAAGACCTGGCCTGTGTTTGACCCAGACAGCTCGGGCACCAGCCACAGCAGGAGCTGGGCAGCCCTGGTTTGGCAGTAGGGTGGGCTCTCACTGTGCCAGGACTACTCCTGACATGGAACAATACACACTTGCATGAAGACGCAACAAACAAATCAGCTGGAGGCAGGAACTACCAGAGAGCAAGTTTCTCCCTAGTAGCATTTCAGTGGGACACAGCAAGCAGAGGAAGACAAGCTGGATGTAAAGAGAGCTGGAAGAACAGGGAAGCGTTGTGATTCCCTGCACAAGCAATATGTGTGAGTCTCTCCCATTTTACCAAAGTGGAAAACAGGGACAGGGGGATCCCGCAGCTCCACTGGCCACCACTTTTGGAAACCCCACGTTCTGAACCCCCGGGTTTTGCAGAGAGCAGCGTGACACGGCAGAAGCGGCCCGAGCAGCATCGCTGCCGCTCGCAGCGCCTCAGGCCCTGCGGCGCAGCCTTGGCACGAGAGGGCGGGTTCGGGCACATCCCGCACGGCCCGGAACGGCCCAGCGGCGCGGCCTCAAGGCTGACACGGCCGATTCTTCGCCGGCTGCACTTCAGGTGACTTTCACACGGGGCAGGGCGCGGTGCGGACACCAGAGCCCCGCGCCGGCAGCGAGTCGTTCAGGCCCGGTGACAGCGGCCGAGCGTGTGACCGCCGCCCCCCTGGCCCGCACTGACCTGTGCCCGCGGCCCCTCGGGGTCCCGGCAGGTGGCGAAGATCCAGGCGGGGGGTCGCGGCGAGCCCAGCAGCTGCTTCACCAGCTCCAGGCCGATGCCGCGGTTGGAGCCGGTCAGCAGCACCGTGCGCGCCGCCGCCATCGCCGCCCGCGGCCCGGCCCGCCTGGCGCCGCCTCCCGACCCCGCGGGCCGCACCGGGCTGCCCCGACCCCGCGGGGAAAGGCCTGAGGGGCGGGATTGTGTCTGTGTGTGTCTGTTTGCCTGCCCACCCAATGTTCAGTGCAAACACAACAACCGCGTCCCTGCCCTGGCGTCCCCGAGGGGCGGAGCGAGGGGTCTCGGAGCGGACCGGGGGCGCTGAGGGGACTCTTGCCGAGGGTGGTGGGTGAGGGAGAAAGCTTGCAGCAAGCCTGGGGTGGTGTCTGCCGCACCTTTAGCACATTAATCTTCACCGTAGATAAGAGTAAAAAAAAACCAACCCAACCCAAACTAAACCCGTTTAGCGTGAGAAAGTACCAGCCCGTTTACAAGCTGTTTTTATTGCCCGCCCAGAAATGCACAGGATTTGCCTCTTTCCCTGACCATCAGATGCAATAAATCTGGTAAACAAATAGATCCACGAAGATGCTCTGAGGCTGTAGCACCCCTCCTATAGAGATGGGCTGAGAGGGTTGTGGTTGTTCAGCCTGGAGATGAGAAGGTTCTGTGGGGCCTTTAGAGCCCCTTCCAGCACCTCAAAGGACTCAGAGCTGGAGAGGGACTTTGGACAATGGGGAATGGCTTCAAAAATTCACAGAAGGCAGGGTTAGATTGGATATTTGGAAGAAATTGTTCCCTGGGAGAGTGGTGAGGCCCTTCCATAGGTTGCCCAGAGAAGCTGTGGCTGCCCCATCCCTGGAATTGTTCAAGGCCAGGTTGGACAGGGCTTGGAGCAGCCTGAAGGTGCCCCTGCTCATGGCAGAGGGGTTGAATGAGATGGTCTTTATGGTTCCTTACACCCAAATGATTCTGTGATTTGGGCAGTTTGGGCTTGCAGGTGTTTTGAGGGATGTTTTCTCCATCTTTTTGTTGCTGAGTACAGGTACCTGGTTGAACAGCTGCACCAAAGGGGTATTGTAGAGTAAAGCAAGGAAAAGGTTTGCTGGCATCTAGGGATGGGGAAACAGGGCTGGAGGGAAAAGGGAGAGCAGAAAAGAGATAATCAGCATCAGCTGGAGGACGGTGTCTGGAGGGGGTCTGCATTTACCAGCCCTGCTGCCAGCCTGGAGGTGGGTGTTATTGTTTTATTGTTATATGGACAGCTGGATACCCATTAAAATCCCATTACAGTGAGCACACAATCTCAACAGTGAAGTAATGGCTGAGCAACTCTGATGTATAGAAGGGTTGTTATTTATGTTGCTTATTTTCATCCTTGTTTGACAAACACCACACAAAACATCTCTGATACTGATAAATACATCAGAAACTAAATATTTGTATCAGTCGGGTGATAGCATCAGGTGATTTGTGCTAACTCTATCCTACTCCATGGTGGTTCAGGTACACGGGAGCCTCTGCTCCCAGTTTACTTCAGGATATTAAAATGCTTTTAGACTTTTCTTTTACAGAAGTTGGAATTTCATACAAATAAATGTTTGATTATACTACTATATACTATATACTAAGGAAAAAAACCCCTTCCTTTTAGCAGATATTTGGATTAAAGGTCCCATTCTCCTTTTCCCGCCTCCTTCTGTGCTCAGGCCATTAATTCAGTGACTTCTCAGCAGAAGTGCTGCTCTGTCTACGGCAAAGTTTTGCAAATAATGACCGAGGGGTACCAACACTCAGGGTGAACCATAGCCAGGGTTTGGCCACTTGTTCCACACAGATCCTGCATGCTGCAGCCAAATTACATTGATGAGCTCTTCCCGAAAAGTGCTTGTTTGAAAAAGCCTTGGAGACAGGGATCCCCAGCGATCTCCTGTGCAGAAACAGTTAAAGTGCAGCCACAGCTGAGGGCAGGAAGAGCCAGTTCTGAATGCTGATGTGAACCGTGAAAGAAAGGCAGCTCCAAGTACCAAGTAACTGAGTAGTTTCCGGGTGGGTGTGGGCATTGCTTGACCTGTTTTTTTGCCTCTGTTCCCCATGAATGAAATAGAGGATTATCCATCCTTTGAAAAGCTTGTTAGTTAAGTGTTGGAAGGCTTCCAGTAGGTAATAATGAAAAATGCAACCAAAAAGAATAATAATAATTAATTAACCAACAAATAATAATAAAACAAAAAAGCCCCAAGGCTTATCCAAGTGCTCTGGTTTCACTACAACAGGCATTGCGAAACTCTTGCTGCTTGGTAAAGCACGAGTCTGATATTGGTGAATTTTGGAGCGTTTGCGGATATAAATCATAGAATCTTAGAATGTTTTGGGTTGAATGGAACCTTAAAGATCACCTAGTTCCATTCCCGCTGCCATGGACAGGGACATTTTCCACTAGACCTCCCTAAGAATATAAAGAACTATTTGAGTTCACTTAACTAAAAATCAAAACTAGTAATTCCTGTTATCAGTTCACTGATGCTGTAATTTGGTTGAAGTTTCTGCACTGTAAAGAACATGTGGGCACATGTCCTTTGCACTGAGCTGATGAATTCATCGTAAGTGCTGCTTTAAGTTACTGGATTTAAAAAAATGCAGCTAGAGGAAGAGGGGGAGATATCTTAATTAAAGAAAAAATTGTAAGTGGTTTTTTCCCCCCCCTTCCTTTTTATAAATATGGTTTGAAACCAGAATGAACAACTATGGTAAGTTTAAATTTCTGCTGATAAAACACCAATGCAGCCCATTTTACTCTAGCAGTGTCCACAGCTACTTACAGAACAATATCAGTTTTTGCTGTTCACAGACTGTATTTTTTCTGCTCAGCTGTGTGGGCAATGGGTCACATCATTTAGGCTGGCATGGCATTTTTGGAGTAGCATGGTGCTCAGCTTTTAACTTCTTTACAGGGAGTAAATTTTCCATAGTCCTTTAAATGCTTTTTAATTTAAAGATTATACTCATTCTTTCCTGCTTAAATGTCTTTCCTTAATAAGACTTAATGATTCTTTTCAACTGGATTCCTTAATTAACATCTGCTTTATCATGTATCTATTCCTAAGCTTTACTGTGCCTCCTTTTCTCATTTCAATACTTGGATGTCAAACCAAGGCAGTCACAAGCTGATCATTTAACCTGTGCCTTAGTGTTCCTGAGATGGAGCATATCTGCCACGTGTGACAGCCCATTCTCAGCCATCCCCGTTAGCAAATCTAATAGTGGAAAAGAAAATTCATCTTGCTTGGTGGTTCTGAAGTCCCTCTTCATGGCACTGTGGTGAAGCATGAAGGATAACCCAGCCACCTGTCCTCAGAGGATGGGAGAAAAGAAGGTCAGTGAGGATCTGTGCTGTCCCCATGGGTCCTGGCAAAGCAGTTCTGTCCCTGTGCTGCCAGCCCTGCTACACCCAGGTAGCTGAGGCATCTTGGCTGCTGTCACAAGGGGAATATCCCCAAAAAGTGTTTCTGAACCCACTGTGAGGCCCCAGGCTGGCACAAGGTCAAAATACAGTGGCCCAAGGGAGGTTGCATGGACAGTGTGAGCATTTTAAATCCTCGGTCATAGAATCACAGAATGGTTTGGGTTGCATGGAAACTTAAAGACCATCTTGTTCCAACCCCTGCCATGGGCAGGGACACCTTCCACTGAACCAGGTTGCTCAGAGCCTCCCCAACCTGGCCTTGAACATTTCCAGGGGTGGGGCAGCCACAGTTTCTCTGTGTAATCTCTGCCAGGGCCTTCCCACCTTCACAGGGAAGAATTTCTTGCAAATACCCAATCTAGCCCTGCTCTCTTGTCAGTGTGAAGCCATTCCCCTTGTTCTGTTGCTCTGTGCCCTTGTCCAAAATCCCTCTCCAGCTCTGATACAATGCAGGTGTAACCTGGATGAGTCTGCTTGGAAAACAGCAAAGCTATGATAAAGGTGCCATGGGAACTTCACTTAGGAGCTGCAGGTAAGTTCAGGCTCTCGCCCCCAATCCCTGCATCCTTTCACAATGGGGTGTCACTACTCATAGAATCATATCATGGAATCACAGAATGGTTTCTGTTGGAAGAGACCTTACACATTACCTTACACATTAGTTCCAACCCTCCTGCCATGAGTTTCCAACCCCCACCAGATCACTAATCCTCTTCAGCCCAAAAGAAAATTAATCAGGGAGGGTGGGTACTGCCCAGCTTCAGTTACAGTGCTGGGTTGGTCTCACCCCACCTCTCTGTGGGCAGCTCACTTATCACTATCTATTGTCTTTAGCAAATGACTAATAGGTGATGAAAAACCTGAATGCATTGTGGAGCAATGGACAAAAAAAAAAAAAAAAGGATAAAATCAGCCTGATAAACAGCAGTGGGTTTATTTCTTATTTGTAGTAGATTAAATGTACTAAAACTATTTGTGCCACACCCCTGTTCCCCTGGCAGGCAGAGAAAAGTATGTTCCTCCATGTTTCTGTCAGCAGCACTGTCATTGTGCAATCACCTCCTTGACTGAGAGCACACTTGAACCTCCAGCAACTGAGAGTGTAAAAGGTGTGACTGCCTCTTGGAAAACTGGCTCCAAGTCTTCCCAGTGTGGTGATGTGAAAATAATCCATGGGTAAAATGTGCAGCAGCCTGGGGGTCGTGGGAGAAGAGCTACAGTGCCCCTGAGCTTGGTGTTTGTGAGGCTGCACCTTGAATCCTGTGTTCAGTTTAGAGCCACTCACAGCACGAAAGACACTGAGGTGCTGGAGTGTGTCCAGGGAAGAGCAACGGAGCTGGGGAAGGTCTGAAGCACAAGTCTGATGAGGAGCTGATGGGGAGCTGGGAGGGCTCAGCCTGGAGAAAAGAGGACTGGGACCAGAACCGGTATCACTCTCTACAGCTCCTGACACTGAGGGTGGAGCCAGGTAAGGCCAGGCTCTGCTCCCAAGTAACAAGTTACAGGATGAGAGGAAACAGCCTCAGCTTGTGCCAAGGGATGTTTCAATTGGATATTAGGAAAAAATTTCTTCACAGAAAGGACTTTCAAGCACTGGTACACAGGCTGCCCAGGAAAGTGGTGGTGTCACCATCCAGAAGTGTTTAAAAAATGCATGGTTGTGGCACTTGGGGACGTGGTTTAGTGGTGGAATTGGCATTGTTAGTCTAATTGTTGAAATCAATTATCTTAGATGCCTTTTCCAACCTAAATGATTCCATAATTCTGAGGACTTTAATGCTCAGCTTAAGATTTAGACCAAGCAAGAACGTTTCAGAGCAAAGGAAGCATCTGAATTCCCTCTTAGGAGCTGGACCAAGATCCTTTCCAGAGCCTTGGGGACAGCAGCAGCCCTTGTGATGAGACTGGGCTGCAAGGCAGTGAGGCTGGTTTCTTTCCCCTCTGCCTCTTCGTACCAGGCTGGACTTAAGACTCCTGGTGAAGCAGTGCTTGTTTAAACTCTAATAATCAATAATGCAGTGTATGGCCCAGAGCAAAGTCAACATGATAAAGTTACAGCTCCAAAACAGTGGAAGGCTACACAAATGAGGTGACACAGCAAAAAATAGGAGACTTAAAATGTTAATTATTTGTTTTCTTATGCTATCTGCTTCTGAGTCACTGTGGAGGTTTCAAACAGGCTGCAGGTGATGGCTTTATCGTCCACCTAGAGGAAGAAAACCATGGAAATCTATTTGGAGGATTTGAGCTCTGGTGTGTCTGTTGGCAAGTTTAGTTGAGGTCTGTGGTCATTGAAAAGGAAATACTGAAATGATCTATGGAGCCTGAATGCCAGTCCAGCCATGTGGGAGATCCTCAATGAGAGATCAGTCTGAGACACTGAAAGGCCCAAAGCTTTGTACTGCTGGTAAGTGGTAGGAATTCACAAGGGAAAAGAAGTGTCTCAACCCAATATGAAAAATTCAAAAAGTAGTCAGAGATCCAATTAACCAAGGAAACAAAGTAGGGGAAAAATTAATTGCATGGAACTTAAGGAGAGGCTCAGTCTTGGCAGAGAGAAGATATCAGCTCACCATAGAAGCTGCCAGTGTGCACCTTCCCAGATGGGTTTGGGGAGAGTACCCGGTGCAGGTGGTCCCAGGTCACAGCAGGAAAGACCTGCTTATCTCACAGTGTCTGCCAGCTGAGCCCCAGCAAACAGTCTGCAGTGGGCAGGAGGAAAGCAGGTGGTGCCAGAGCATGGAGACACACTTGGCATTGCCACTGGGAGGAAGCTGTTCTGGTTAATGCTGCTGCCAAGAAATCCTGGGGCAGAAGGTGACACGTGAGCAGTGTTGTCTCCATTGCTGCCCAGCAGCCTGTGCAATGGCTCTGGGACTCAATGTAGGAGAACAAGTGGTTGGCAAGGGGATGGGTCTTCACTTACAGTGGGGCAGGAACACATGGTGTACACACACACCTGATCCAGCCTTGCAAACCTGTAATGCATCACTTCAGGTACTGAACAGCACTGGGCTCCGCTGGCGGTAGCACAGAACAGTCAGTGCCTCATGGCAATAGGTGAGGTGGAGAATAGGCTTTGAGCAGGGCATTTCCTTTGCAGGTAAATGTCCCAGGTGCCTCAGTCCTCTGTGGCTCTGAACAAAGGGACAGCTCAACTTAGGACAGCATCCCAAAGGATGGGGCACATGACCTGCAGCATGGTGCTGTGCCAGACATGCAGGTCCCCACCCTTCTGCCAGGAGACCACACTGGGTTTGCTCTCCCACTCCACATGTCTTTGGCTCCACAATGAGGGAGAGGTTATTGTCTTGGAAGAGGCAGGAGCAAGGCAGAGGACATTTGCTCAGGGGCACTTGAGGCACAGCTTGGTACAATGTGCAAAGACCATCAAGCACACAGGATGCTTGTGACCGTGTCAAGCCCACCTGAGCCACAGAGCTTCCCACATCAACCCACATGCTGCTCCCTCCCTCTTCACCCACAACAGCCCCACCTGGCTTATGGCATCAGGTTACCCAAGGAATGCATACTTTTCGTGGAAAAAACAAGTGATTTTTGCTGTTAGGTAACTACGATTTGTCTCCACCCAGAACATATGTCCTGGGGCTTAAAGAGCTGGAGCAGTTGCTCCTCCCGGAGAGATGCCAGCATTAGTGCAAGCTGTGAGTGAGTGGGGTGGGACACGTATAAGGAAATATTAGAGAGCTGGGTAAACAGTGCAAGCTGGAGTGAAGAGAAAAGCAGCATGGCAGAGCTTTGTGTCAGCTCCGTTCTGGTGACTGGGGCCAACCGAGGCATCGGCCTGGGGTTTGTGCAGCATTTCCTGAAGATGCCAAACCCACCTCAGTGGATCTTTGCGACCTGTCGGGACCCCAAGGGACAGCGAGCACAGGTGAGGCCGGGTGGGAGGCAGTGTCTGTGCTGGGGGATGGCAGCACTCTGTGCCAGGGGGAGATTGGAACAGGGATGGTGCTTGCAAGGGGCTGGAGCTTTAGCTGGGCACCTGGGGCACAGGGCAGCTGGGCTGAGACAACATGGGAGCAGCTGTGCATAGGACGTGTGGAGGGGACAGGGATACGTGGTGTGTGCAGGATTTGTGGAGTGTTCCCCCTGTATCAGGATCAGGGCAGCTGGAGCAGGGTGCTGGGTGCTTGGTGGTGCAGGGATGGAGCTGGAGGGACACGGGCTTTGGCTGGCTTAGCAGGGTGAGCCTTGACAAAGCTGTTCCAGCCAGCTGGTACCAATGTCGTGACCCATCTTGCAGGACCTACAGAATTTGGCCTCCAAACATCCCAATCTGGTCATTATCACTCTCGGTAGGTTCCCTCTCATCCCAATTCCTCTGGTGAATGCTTGGGCACTCATCACAGACCTGGGAGCTCCACAAAGGAGGCAGCCTTAGTGGGGCATTTCCTTTGGTGGACACAGGGGACCCCAAACCACCACAGAGTCACTGAATACCAGTGTATTGGCCCTGCAGACATTGCCAATCCTGCCAGCATCAAGGCAGCTGCAGCCAAGGTTGGGGAGCACCTGGGGG